>JANUYF010000012.1:23057220-23067220 GCA_026167975.1 Phrynosoma blainvillii
ATGGCATGAGAGGAACTGAGACCGAAAGAAAGAAAGAAAGAAAGAAAGAAAGAAAGGCCAGACTTTCTGCTCTGTTGCCTTTTTTGCAAGAAAGGAAGTCGGCCTCAGTTTATCAGAAATGAAAGGTTTGGGAAAGAAAGAGAAAACGAGAGAGAAAATGTGCACAGGGCTGGGATCACCAGACCACCCCTGCCCTGGCTGATGGGCTTTGTTGTCTCAGGAGAACATGATGCCCCTCAGTCCTGTTTTCAGAGGAACAAAGGAAGGCTGCAGGACCTTCGGAGGAAGATCAAGTTGGCAGATAAATCATCCCAGATGTTTTTGGCAAGACCAAATCGGGGCCAAAGCGTCTCCAAGCTCCCTGGAGCAATTCAGATAACCATCAGGCTTATAAAACCATTTGGAAGGAAGAGATTAGTCAAAACTGGCAAAAGAAAGAGAGGTGGGATCCCGACGTTTGGGACTTGGACATCTCCCAGAAGGAAAAAAGTTCTTATTTCCTCCCTCCTGGTACTCCTTTTTAAAAATTGGGGGTTTCCCTTCTCATTTTGGAATCATTGTGATATTTTATTTTGCAACATGGAAGACGACGGATAGAAATCAGCTGCCTGATGATCTGACATGTACGTCAGTTATCGGGACCCGTCTCGGGAAGGACCCTTTAAAGTTTAGGTCCAGATTATAGGAAGTCCCCGGTTTAATCCCCAGCCGTTGCAAGCATGCATTGGTTGTTTTGCATTTTTTGGCATTTTAGGATTTGGGAGGGTTTGATGTCAAGTTTCCAGCAGGCATTCCTTTCCTTTCAATGCGCTACACTCCAAGCTGCGCAACGCTGTTTATGCCACCGCCAGTTGAGTACATCCATCGTGCGCAGTCCAAAAAAGTAACTTCACATGGGTAGTGCAATTTACATCTCCCTGAGAATGTCAGGCAATGGCTGGAATTCACTTAGGGACATGCGTGCACAAAAGTCGCACTATGCACAAGGATGCAAAAAAGTCACCACTGCACGACGGACATATTCTGCTAACAGAGACGGAAGCAGGGTTGCAAAGGCTGCATGCCCCCCTGTGCCTTGTCTTTGCAAGTTGCACATTGTGCATTATGTGTTGCAGTTATGCATCCTATATTTTGCATTGGAGTAGTGCACTTTTTACTTTGCATTGCGGCTGTGTCTCATGTGTTGTGCATTGTGCATTGCACAATGGCACCCAGTCCTTGAGAATGTGTTGCACAACTATGCTCTTCTGCATGGATGGGACAGATGTGGCGTATGTCCTCATACAGGTGTTTACACAATGCTAAAGGGATGCTGGATTGAGGCCCACATCTCCCGCTAGTTCCCTAGGAAGAGGCTTACCATTTGTCCCGGAAAACGGAAAATTCCAGATTGAAGTGACTGAAAAACCTCCCGTCCAGAAGCAACAAACTCTAGATTCCTTGAGGCAGGAGTGAAACTAACAACAACAACAACAGATATGCAATAACGCAATACTAAATGCCAAGATGTGGTGTGTATTTGGTATTGGGGGATGTCAATTAGTCTCCCATTCCAGTCCCATATACTTTTGTTTTGTGGAAGAGAATTATAGCAACCCTTCCCAGGAAGAGCCTGTCTCTTGTCTCATGGCTCCTAGATGGGCACATGGCTTGGGAGAGTTATTTTTGGAGAATGCAGCTCCCAGAACCCCCAACCAGACCAGCCTTTGGGGAGTTGCAGTGCCCTTTTCCTGAGCTGTGTGAGACCGCAGTGTAAGGGGCCTTCCAATGGTAATTTTGACCCCTTTCTCATTGCTAGTCAGCCCCACATAAGTGCATGGGTGCCCTTCCCAGAATTGCATTGGACACTTTTGCAGAACTTCAGAGGCCCTTTGCAATTCTCAGAAAGCACCTGCCTCTGAAATCACCTTGATCTCTGGAGCGCTTTTGCTTTTCCTTCCTATAACTTGAGCCCTTGAAAGGAGAGGAAAGCAGCAACGATTTCAAAGGTGAAACCAATAGGCAGCTGCAAAAGTCCTTTCGATATCTGAGGCAGCAAAATCCAAGCGTCCCTCCTGCAGAGTTGGCCCAAGGGGCAAAAGGCGGAGTGGCATCTGCAAGGAAGGAGACAGTCAAAATAGAAGAGTAAGCTAACCGCTGGCCTGCTTTTGCCATTTCTGGCTCAGAGGGTTGCAAAATTAGTGTTGACTTGAGCAGATGTGGGGGAAGTGAGCCAAGTCCCTTTCTCAGGACCCTGCAATGCTGCTTTTTTTGGTGCCGTAATAAAATATTGCAGCAGCCAGCTTTGGACCAGGACAGGAGGGACGGGCTGTATTGACCATCAAGGTCCAAAAATAAGTGCTGGTTCTAGAAGAACATCTTGACCGTAAAACCAGTTTGAAAGCAGAATTTACCGTTTCAGAGGATGATGGGCTTTCTTTCTTTGGAGGTCTTCTTTGCTATCTCTTGGGAGTGCTGTGTATTTCTGCATGGCAGTTTGGGGTTAGACTAGATGACCTTTGGTGGGACGGGGGTGAAGCAGGGATACAAGGAATGCAGAAACCATCTTTCTATCCTTGATCTTAGCCAAAAGGCCGAGAAGCAGAAACCCTTTTGCTCCGTTTTACATATCATGCCCATCCTGGATTCTTAGGAAACCCTCTTTTGTGGTTACTTATCAAAAGCACCCAGGAGGAGTCACTGATGAGATAAGAGATTTGAGAATGAATGGGGAAGAGCGTGCTTCGGGTTTCCTGGAAGAAAGCTGCAGCTGCAGAACGGTTCTGCACCCTTCCTGGGAAGGAAGGACAAAAACCCTTCTTTGAACCAGCGAAGCCTCCTTCCAAACAATGGCCCCATTTCTCTGTCCTTCTAATCTAGGGATCCCTGCAAGAAACAATGTGGCTCTGAATGCAACATTGTCTCCCTACAAATTGATAAATGAGGATGGGGAAGGAAGTCTGGCCTTCCCAATATTCTTGGACTACAACTCCCATCGCTCTTGGCTATTGGCTATATCAGTGGTAGGATGCAAGAGAGCCATGCCCTTGCCAGTCCAGTCCTTTATGGGTTTAACGTTATGTGAACATGTGTGTGCATGCATGTATGTGCCTTCAAGTCTCCTGTTGACTTATGGCGAACCCATGAATTTTGGAGGTTTTTTTTAGGCAAGCTTTTGCCAGTCCTTTCCTCCAAAATAGAGCTTATGGCACCTGGGGTTCGTTGGTGGTCGCCTGTCCAAAGACTAACCAGGGCTGACCTTGCTTAGCTTCCAAGACATACCCAAAGTTTACATCTTCAACTCTCTCACCAAAATAAAATAAAATAAAATAAAATAAAATATATGGCAGCCAAGATTCTTCATCACAATCTGGGTTTTGTAACTTTCCAAATTGGTAGAAATTTTGTCGCAACTGATTAGGAAAATGGCCATCGGAGTACGATAAGAGTGGTCAGATGAGCATCGGGACATTTTGCATGCATGCCGGACATTTCCAATGAACATTGGAAACTTTATTGGACACTTCTGGTGCACATTGGGTGCTTGTGGTGTGCACTGGACACTACCCATGCTTACGGGATATTTCTGATGTGCACTGGGCAGTTTATTGGGAACGTCCAGTATGCACTGGTCACTTCTTACACTTATTGGACACTTCTGATGAGCATTGGAGACTCCTGATGCATATCAGGCACTTTTGGTGTGTACTGGACAGTTTATTGGCCACGTCCAGTATGCACTGGTCACTTCTTAGGCTTACTGGGTGCTTCTGGTGTGCATTGGACACTTCCCATGCTTATGGGGCACTTCTGGTGTGCATTGGACACTTTCTGGGCAGTTCTGATGTGCATTGGTCACTTCCTAGGCTTACTGGGTGCTTCTGGTGTGCATTGGACACTTTTCGTGATAGGTGAAGACGGAGATTGTGAAACTACTCCAATCTGTTCCCTGCACATGTCAAGTCCGCTTACAAAGACGCCATGCTGAATTCGACACCTTTCTAAAATATCTGTCTATCCATATCGTATCAGATACCTTTCAAATTTTCCAGCTCAGGTCTCAGCCTCTTGGGCCGAGAAGTTTGGCCGCAGGGCAGACTTCAACAGGTCCAGTTCCCCAGCCATTTTGAGGCACCTGTTGAATGCCGCCCACCTTCTGCGCCAGCCAGGCCTTGTCTGGAGAAAAGGGAATGCAAGGAACCAGAAGGATATTTGGGATGGGTCTTTGCAATGCCTCTTTCTTTCTTTCTTTCGACTTCCTTTGCTCTCGAATTAATAAGAAAAAGGCCTATCTCTCTCTCTCTCATTCTCTCTACTTTCGGTGACTCCGCTTACCATCAAAGCCAGTTCTGTTTCCTGAAGCTGGTTTCTGATCCCTCAGAAAGATTGAAACTGCAGCTTCGGTCTTCTTGTTTTTGCTCTCTTTTCTGAAAAGGGTGATTTCAGGGAAATCGAATTTGTGCGGGCAGGAAGCCTCAGAAGACCGTTTCGGACGGTGGGACGGGCTCAAAACGTTCCCTGAATCCTTCCCTGGGTTTTATGAAAAAAGAGGAATTAATTGGGATTAGGAAAGGTGTGCATGTGGTCCTTTGGATGTCCTTGGACTGCAGCTCCCAGCATCCCCTACCAATGGGGTGGACACAAGGAAGGTGACACAATGGCATTGATCCATCCAACAGTCCACTCCGGTTCAGATCATGTTGAAGAAATCCCATTCACCCAGACCGCCCCCCCCAGCACTGGAAAATGTTTTGGACTGCAACTCCCAGAATCCCCATGCCAGCACAGCTGAGAGTTGTAGTCCAAAGAAAGGAACTTTTCCAAGCCGCCTTCTTCTCCTCCTACAGAGTCCAACAACCCAAGCATGGAAGCAATATGGATTTTTAGTTTTATCGTGGCACCAGATATCTCTGACAGAGAAGGCAGAATATCTCATTAAACTACAAATCCCAGAATTCCATAGCATGTGGCCCTGGCCATCAAAGCGGTGTCAAACTGGATTATTTCTGCAGTGTGGATGCAGCCTTTTTGTCTCTCTCGGCCCTGCAAAGCAAAGCAAACCAAACTAAGCCAGCATTTCTTTTATAGCACGACTTTGAGGAGCGTTTGCAAAATTCGGGCATTTCTTCCCCACTTTTTGAAAAATAGAAAACCCTCCATAAACTTGATCTGGAGTTGGAAGGGGATGAGGGAGTTTTGGGGGTGCAGAAGGGAAGGACTTTGGGGTAATAAATCCTTTTTTAAGTGTTTTGCGGTAATTATCTTTCAGGCAGAAAATGTGAACTCATTAAAGCTGCCTGTAATATATATACTGTGGGTGCAGCCTGTATCCTCCGGACGAGGAGAAACGAGCCTTTCATCTTAATTACAGCATCCCAGGAAGGAAGGAAGGAAGGATGGAAAGAAGGAAGGAAGGAAGGAAAGAAAGAAAGAGGACACAGACCCCAAAGGAAACAAGAAACTGGACAGCGCTTTCCTTGGAAGGGTCCATTTCGCCTTGGAAAAGTCTCCTTTGGGGCTCCCAAGATCTACATTTTGGGACCTTGGGATCTGCTGGGTTTTGGTTCCAGGACCCCCCTTGGATACCAAAATCCATGGCTGCTCAAAGCCCATTATATACAATGGGGTTGTTATTATTATTATTATTATTATTATTATTAGAGTGGGTCCATGTTATCTGTGGGGTTTGGTTGCAGGACCCTTCTGGATACCAAAATTCATGGATGCTCAAAGCCCATTATATACAATGGGGTTATTATTATTATTATTATTATTATTAGAGTGGGCCCTTGGTATCCGCTGAGGTTTGGTTCCAGGACCCTTCTGGATACCAAAATACATGGATGCTGAAATCCCATTAAATACAATGGGGTTGTTATAATTATTATTATTATTATTATTATTATTATTATTATCAGGGTGGGCCCCTAGTAACACTGGGGTTTGGTTCCAGGACCCTTCTGGATACCAAAATCCATGGATGCTCAAATCCCATTATATACAATGGGGTTGTTGTTATTATTATTATTATTATTAGAGTGGGTCCTTGGTATCCACTGGGGTTTGGTTCCAGGACTGCCCCCCCCCCCGGATACCAAAATTCATGCATGCTCAAATCCCATTAAATAAAATGGGATGGACAGCAATTTAGGCCTGGAAGGCCTCCCTATTCCTAAGAGGTTGCCTCAGGCAGTGGATTTAGGGAGGTGGCATCCTGAATGTCCGGGGAAATCTTTGCAACAAGAACTCTTGTTCTTGAATTTTTTAAAAAAATGTCTATGAGTTTTCCAAAGAAGGGTGTTTGCAAGATTTTAGGAAATGTTGGCCTCTTTTGGGGGAATAATTTGGTTGCTTCTGGGTACAGGGCAAGTGGTTTTGGAGATGGGCACCTGAAGGAGCAGAAGTATTATTATTATTATTATTATTATTTATATACCGCCCTTTGGTAATCCAATGAGGGCAGTTAACAACATTAAAAATAATACAAAAATCAATAAATAAAGTCTAGTTCCCTCCCCCCCTTAAAAAGTTATTAAATCACATAAGTAGATAGATAGTAGGCAGGACCAGGAATGCAGCAAAAGAATTCAGAAGCTTTCAAAAATTGGGCTTTGGGCGCCATCTCTCAGCCGCAAAGTGACTTGCAAGAAAAGAAGGAAGGAAGGAAGGAAGGAGAAAAGAGGGTTTCTCCTCCAGAAAAGCTCTTGGGGTTTTTTCCTTGCAACTCCACAGGTTTTCTAACAAAGGCAACTGGGACTTTAATCAAAACTTTAGGAAACTTAGGGGCCAAGCTAAGGAAAGTTTGTTGTTGTTGTTGTTATTGTAGTGTGTTTTCGAATCATTTCCTGACTTATGGAGACACTAAGGTCCACTGTGAGGCTCCCAGATCTCTTTGGCATCATGCGAGGAAGGAAGGAAGGAAGGAAGGAAGGAAGGAAGGAAGGAAGGAAGGAAGGAAAGGAGGAGGGAGGCCGTCTCTCCTCCTAGGGCTGAATTCGTGGTTCCCAGACCTTCCACCATTTTGGGGGGCTGCCTCCGGACCCCGTTCCAGCTTCTCAGCCTCCCTTTGGAATTGTGGGGCCCAGAACCCCTTCAGACCGGATTCTTCCATCTGAGGCCTGGGCAAAGCAGAGGACAGTGGGCCCAGGCCTCTCTCCATCCAGAGACCGTCTCCTGGCCCCTGGGAATGTTCTGGGGGGGCCTTAAGGGAGGGAGGGAGGGAGGGAGCCCCAAAGGGCTGGAAGGAGTCAGCCCCCCGTCCCCCCCATTGCTTCTCTCTGCCCCATGGAGGTTCGGAGGAAAGGCCCTTCCTCTCTTTTTGATTAATTATTAAGATTTATTGAATATATATATATATATATATATATATATATATATTTCATTGCACATAGATACATAGACCCACCACATAGAGACCCTGGTACATGAGAAGTAACATGAAATATCCTCACACACATCGATGTTCATAGAACTACGTATCGTGGCATGTATGCAACCCTATACTCTCAACGCTCAATCAGACCCTCATTTCCCCTTCTTTTCCCTTCTTTTCCCTTCTTTTCCCTTCTTCATCCAACCCATTCTCACCCCTTATTCTCCTTCCTTCCTTCCTTTCCTTCCTTCTTTCCTCCCTCCCTCTCTCTCTCTCCCTCCTTTCTTTCTTTCTTTCTTTCTTCCTTTCTTGACCTGATGCAAGGAATGTCCATCATCCAGGGCAGGGGTAGGCAACCTAAGGCCCGGGGGCCGGATGCGGCCCCCCAAGGCCTTTGGACCGGCCCCAGACTGGACATGCCACCACCGCCACCGCCCCCCGCCATGATGATATTGATTATTGTTGTTATTACTAGTTCTTGGGGTTTTCTTGGCAAAATCTCCACAGGGGTTTTGCCGTGGCTTTTCTGGGGCTGAGAGAGTGTGCATGCATTTTTTAATATATATATATATATATTTTAAAAATATTTATTTATTTATTTATTTATTTTTGTTGCTTCGGCCCCCCCAATTGTCTGAGGGACAGCAACCCGGCCCCCGGCTCAAAAAGGTTGCCTTCCTACCCCTGATGCAGGGCATCTAGGGAAGCTAGCAGGGAACAGATGGGAGGAAACTGGGCACTGGTTTCTCCTCCTCCTCCTCTTCCTCCTCCTCAGGTGGAAAAACCAGTCTCCCCAGAGTTGCTGAGGCAGAAGAGGACTGTGTCTCTCTGCCTTCAGGTTGTTGACGGATGGCCTCCCCATGGGTTTTATAGGGGATCCTCCTCGGAGGTGGTTTGGCCGGTTCCTTCCTCTGAAATACACCCTACAGCACCTGGGATTCGTGGCCGGTCTCCCATCCAAGGACTATCCAGGGCTGGCCCTGCTTAGCTTCCAAGAGGAGATGGGAATCTGGTTCCTTTTTAGGGTATTTGCCTGTTGACCTACAGTGACCCCATGGATTTTGTAGGGTTCCTTTCTTAATCCTTGTTTGGCATATGACTCCCAAAATATTCCCAGCCAAGCTAAATGGGGGGGACTGTGATTCCCAGAATCCCCCATCAAGTTACTTGTTTGGCTTATGACTTCCAAACATTTCCCCAAGCTTGGACTACAACTCCCAGAATCCCCCAGCAAGTAACTTTTTGGTTGGTTAATGACTTCCAAACATTCCCCCAGCCCAGCCAGCTTGGACTACAACTCCCAGAATCCCCCTCCCCAGCAGGAGTTATCCACCCAAATGGAGACGAAGGAAAAGTAACTTTCCCAGTGCCCCCCTCCCCTCCCCTCCCCCCACTTCCGGCGGAGCGGAAAAGAAAAGATACAAAAGTTTCAACGTTCCAAGGCCGGGCGTTCCGAGGGCGCTGATTGGCTGAGCCGGGGGGCCCCGCGTGACCCGCAGCCAATGGGAGGAGGAGGCGCCTGGTCCTTTGGGTCCCAGGAGGAGGAGGAGGAGAGCCTCCGCCGGACCCAGGAGGGAACTTCCTTGGGGATCCCCTGCTTTGCAAAAAGGGTGAGTTTTTTGGGGGGGGGGTTCCTTCCTTGCAAAGGCATTTTGGGGAAGTTCCCCAAGTTTGGAGGAGAAGAAAGAAGCAAAATAATAATAATAATAATAATAATAACAATAACAATAACCATCGAAAAAGGAGGTTCCCCCATCTCCCCGAGCCTTTGTGTTACAGCTCCTATCATCCCCAGGCAGCAGGCTCCCCTCTCCGGTTGATAGGAAAGTTCTCTGTAACTCCTGGGATGTGGCTTTGGACTCCAGATCCCATCGTTCCCAGGCAGCAGGGGGCCCCTCTCCTGTTGGCAGGGAAGTTCTCTGGAACTCAAGGGGTGTGGCTTTGGACTACAGCTTCCATTATCCCCAGGCAGTAGACTCACCTCCTGAGTCTGTCGGGGAAGTTCTCCTTTAATTCAAGGGATGTGGCTTGGGAGTGCAGCTCCCATCATCCCCAGGCAGAAAGGGACCAAGAAAAATATATATACATCTGCCAGGAAAGTCCTCTGTAAAGTTTGAGGGCTTTGGACTACTGCTTCCATCATCCCCAGGCAGTAGGCTTCGGAAACTTCACTGACTTCACTGTTAAAAATCTTTGCCTGAGGAAGAATCCGGTGGAGCTTCGAAAGCTTGCAACATGGATTTTGTGCGTTTTGGTTGGCCCCATAAAGGTATCGCTGTTTGGTGCATTTTGGATGATTTATTATTATTATTATTATTATTATTATTATTATTGCTGTTGTTGTTGTTGTTGTTATAGACATTGCAGAAGCCATTCTTTCTGAGGCCTCCACCCACGGCAAAAATTTCGGAAGTCCTCCTGACTCAGAGCGCTGGGTTTGTTTTGCAACGACTGCATCAGCTGCTGCTCTCCTTAAAGAGGAAGGAAACCTGTCCTCCTCCGTCCTCTGTCCTCCATCCTCCATCTCCTCCGTCTCCTCCGTCTCCTTCTTCTTCTGCCCAAATTGGCCAAATCCAGATCCAAAGCCAAAAAACTCCAATGGAGCGACTGGGGCTGCATCCGCACTGCAGAAATAACCCAGTTTGACAC
>JANUYF010000012.1:23072220-23204720 GCA_026167975.1 Phrynosoma blainvillii
AATCGGTCCATTCATTTGTCCAGCAAAGAATTGCAAGGAAGAGACAGAAAACAGTGCCGCTATTGATGCCCTTGTTCTGCTGCCCATCAGAGCTTTTCAGGAGAGAGACCTCGAATCCAGGACCACGGGGAGGGTTGGCCTTTGAAGGTTGCACTGAAGATTATGTGAGGCCGAATCTGGGTCAGGGGTGCGAGTGAGAGAGACGCTGCCAGCCCACCCAGCGTGCGCGGCATCTTCTGGCTTCTGCAGCTCCGAAAAACAATGGGGAAAGTTCATGAACTCTGCAAAAACAAGCAGCGGCCTCGCACTCTCCTAAGTCCATTGAGGAATGACTAGTGATGGCTTGGCAACAGCGCATGCAAAAGGGATCTGGGAGTCCTAGTGGACCACAATTTGAACACGAGTCAACAGTGTGATGCGGCATCTAAAAAAGCCAATGCGATTCTCGCTTGCATTAATAGAGGTATAGGGTCTAGATCAAGGGAAGTAATAGTGCCACTCTTATTCTTCTTTGGTCAGGGCTCACCTGGAATAATCCTATGTCCAGTTCTGGGCACCACAATTCAAAAAGGATGTGGACAAGCTGGAGCCTGTCCAGAGGAGAGTGACCAAAATGGTGGAAGGACGGGAAACCATCAAGGTTTTTGGTGTGGGCTTGGAGATGTCCTCCAGCTGTGCCACCAAGGCTTGAACCCCATGCCCTTTCCTTTCCAGAAAGTGTCTCCCTTGATGCATTTTGTCCCAGGAAGGAAGTTAAACCCGCTTTCCTGAGAGGCCCATTTGCTGCACCAGGGCTGCTCCCTTGGACTTGCCCTTTTTCCTCTCCTCTTTCTCCCAACTCCCTTCTGTTTCTCTTTTGACAACAATTAGGAGAAGATCAGAACCCAGCACTCCGAGGGCTACCAGCGGATCTCGGCTTTGGAGGAAGAGCTGGCCCAGACCAAGGCCATCAAAGACCAGCTGCAGAAATACATCCGGGAACTGGAGCAAGCCAACGACGACCTGGAACGAGCCAAGAGGTAGCCCTGTGGCCGCCCCAGATCCCCTCCAGGCCCCGCTTGGTGACTGTCTTAAGGGAGTGGAATCTGCTCCGGGGTTGAGTCCAAACTTTGCACTCTTCCCAAGGGTGGGGATCAGGTTCAGCACTTTGGACAGCTCTTCCAGTGATGGCCGGCTAAGGCCCAGCATGGGGCAATGGTTTGGGCACTGGGTGACCTGGGAAACCTTTTGGGATTCTCCAGGTTGGCTCTAGGGCCTGGACGCAGCCCCAGGCCACCCCCTCCCTGCCCTCCTTCTGGCTCCCTTGCAATGCTTAGCATGGCCCTTCCGGCACATGTCTCCCTTCCCAGGGCCACCATCATGTCCTTGGAGGACTTTGAGCAGCGGCTGAACCAGGCCATCGAGCGCAACGCCTTCCTGGAGAGCGAGCTGGACGAGAAGGAGAACCTCCTGGAGTCTGTCCAGCGGCTGAAAGACGAAGCCCGAGGTGAGGCCGGCCAGACGCCCTCCTTGCAAAGCGGGCCTGGAAGAGGGGAGCGTCAGCCTTGCATTTTCTTTCCTAGATTTGCACCACACTGGCATTTTCCTTCCCAGACTTGCATCAGGAATTGGCCCAAATTGGCATCACCCTTACATTTTCCTTCCCAGATTTGCATCAGGAATTGGCCCAAATTGGCATCCCACTTGCCTTTTCTTTCCTGGATTTGCATTAGGAACAGGTGCAAATGGGCATCATGCTTACATTTTCTTTCCTAGATCTACGTCATGAATTGGCCGTGCAGCAGAAGCAGGAGAAACCCAAACCCTCGGCGGACGGTGCCTTGGAAGCAGACCGGATGGACACAGCCGTCCAAGCCTCCTTGTCCGTCCCGTCCACCCCTGCCGCCCACCGGGGGTCCAGCCTTGGAATAAACACCCCAGGGACCTTCAGAAGAGGTGAGCGGGTCACTTTATGAGACATAAATGAATTTTGGGTTTAGACTTGGGTTCCGTTTCTGAGATATCTCCGAGTCATGTGGATCCAAATATTCCAAAATGCAAAATGCTTCTGGTCCCAAGGATTTTGGATAAAGGAAACTCACCCTGTAGAGGGTTTAGTTCACACAGCAGCTCCCTCTAATTAAGAGAAATAGCCATGCAATGCACTTCAGTGTAGTTCACTGGGGTTCAGTTAACTGTAATAAATCAAGAATGGCAGCAAGGGAATAAATGGTGCCTTGCAGAGAGGCTGCAGAAAAGAAACCAGAATGCAAATGTTGGTTAGCCATGGAGTTTCAGTATGATTTTTTAAATAAATAGAAAAAAAAAAAAAAAGCTTTGTGTTCCCAAAGAGAGAATTGCAAATATTTAAAGATTCTTGCAAGCCTTGAGCACTAGTAACTTTTCTCCTTTAATGGGCACAAAACCTAAAAACTAATGCTCATAGGGTTTTGGATTCTGTACCTTTCTCCTTCTCTACTTCTGCAAAGCACTGTGTACTGTTTGCTGTGAATTTGTTCTGTGCAAATTAAATTATATATATATATATATATATATATATATATATATATATATGTATTCCTTTCCCCCCTAAAGGTTTTGAGGAGCGTTATAGTGCAACTCCACTCACACCAGCTGCCCGAATATCAGCGCTCAACATTGTGGGGGACCTTCTCCGAAAAGTTGGGGTGAGTTGCAAGCATTTGGTTTTGTGGCGCATGGAAGGAAGGTCCTGTCCAGAAATCCATTGTTCCCCTTGCAAAAGCCTTTGGAAAGAAAGGACTGAATCCCCATCTCTCTGCATCCACACTCTGCACAGTTAATGCAGTTTGATCCCACTTTAACCAGCCATGGCTCCGTCCCCTAAAGAATCCTGGGATTTGTAGTTTGGTGATCAGGCACTTGGAATTTCCTGGAGTTCAGAGGAAGGTGTACTAGAGCTTTCCAGCAGAGAATTTTAATTGGCTCTTATGAAACTACAGTTCCCAAGGCTGCCTAGGATATAGTTAAACTGGGATCAAACTGTTATAACTGCGGTGGCATGGTATGCTGTGTTTCTTAGTCTTTATTGCAAATTATGTTTTAAATATGCATTGACTGGTATTTAACTTTGTTTAAAAAATAATAATAATCTTGCTTTGCAATTCTTTTTCAGCTTTGTAAATTAATGTTTTCGTTTGGGCATCTTAAATTAATATTAATTAAATGAGTCCCATCTTGGAAGAAAGGCATGATATAAATTCAATATTAATTAATTTGTTGTTGTTGTTGTGTGCCTTCAATTTGTTTATGACTTATGGCGACCCTATCGTGGGGTTTTCTTGGCATGATTTGTTCAGAGGAGGTTGGCCATTGCCTTCCCTTGAGGCTGAGAGAGTGTGACTTGCTCAAGGTCACCCAGTGCACTTACATGGCCAAGTGGGGAACTGAACCCTGGTCTCCAGCGTCCTAGTCTTAAGGCAAACCTATCATGGGTTTTTCTTGGCAAGATTTGTTCAGAGGAGGATTGCCATTGCCTTCCCCTGAGGCTGAGAGAGTGTGACTTGCCTAAGGTAAACAAATATTAATTAGAGAGTTGTGGGTCTCTCCAGTTGTCCTGATTACGGTGGGTCGGTCAGGGTTGTATGTGTGTTTGCACGCTCGGTTTCTACTCCTTGCACTCCAGAAAGTAGAAGTCCCTGGTTGGAAAAGATTAGCCCTGAGACCTCCAAATGTCCGTTCTGGAGCTCAGACGAATCGTTCCCCACATTTTCCTTGACTCGCTCCCTTCCAGGCTCTGGAATCCAAGCTGGCCTCCTGCCGAAACTTCGTCTATGACCAAGGCCCCTACCGAAGCCCCCTCCCCACTCCGGTCTGTTTGGGCAGAGATGCCTTCGAGAGGCGGCTCAGCGGTCCCTATGGCCCCCAAGGGTGAGTCTTTGGGGTCCCATCCCTTCCTTTTCAGGGGTCCAGAAATACGGGTGGCATTGCTTTCCTCTGCCGTGAGTGCAGAGTTCGGGAAGACATCCAAGGTGGCATTACCTGACTGAGCGCGTAGTAGGTTTATGGTCTTCATATTACCTTCAGGCATCATTTTGGTGCCTGATGTATATTTTTGGACTCCAGCTTCCCCAAATCCCCAACCATCTGCCATTCTGGTTGGGGTCCAAAGTTTCCATCTTGGACCACGTTCCTTACTCCTGCATAAGACGCACCCTAAGGAAACTCCTTCAAATTTAAATTTTGAATCTTAAAATTTAAATGTAATTTCTGGCAACCCTATAATGGAGTTTTCATGGCAAGGTTTGTTCAGAAGGGGTTTGCCTTGGCCTTCCTCTGAGGCTGAGAGAGTGTGGCTTACTTGAGGTCACCCAGTGAGACCTGGGATTCGAACCCTGGTCTCAGCAGAGACCACGCTGACCCTCACACACAACATCTGGAGGCCTGAATTTTGGAGGGGACTCCAAGGGCAGGCTACCTAGTCCAACTCCTGTCCTGCAAGAATCCTTCTGCTTCCACTTCTCCTGACTCTTAATCCTTTGCAAGCTCATCCACTCATGTCTTTTTCCTCCCCAATTTCCCAGGTTGCCGAAGCGGCTAGATTTGGGGAAGCGGCCGTCCAACCTCGCAGGGCCGGTGGGCCTCCCTCCGCAAGGCGTCGTCCAGATGCTTCTCTGAAGGACCACCAGAGATCCTTCGAAACGGTCTCCTCCGAGCAAATAAATTGCATCCTTGCCGGTTTTTAATGCAGTGCTAACATCCAGTGATGAACCGACTAAAGCGGAAGATGGTTAAAATTTGGGGAAAGGCGCTGGAATGGGAGAGAAGTAATGGCATTTAATTTCACTGTTGGTAGAGCGGAACAGTAGAACTGCAGCCGTGGGCACCAACTTGAAACCGCGACTGCAAAAACCCAAAGTTTTGGAGGGATCCCCTGAACAGGACAGACTGGACTCTTCCAATTTTCTACTATTGCAACTTTATCAGGTTCCCTTTGACATCGGAGCCAACCGATGCCAAGGGACATGAATCTCATTGCAAATGGCATCTGGGTGGTGCAAAATTACTGTTTTAGAGATGGCCGGAGGGATGGGTGGGATGCTGTTTTCTGCAAATGAGAAATATTTGGTCCTGTGCCTGCCGCCTGTTAGTGCCTGCCCAAGTTGGCATCTTTCTTCCAGATCAGTGATTTCCAAACTCTGGCTTTCCAGGTGTTTTGGACTCCAGCTCCCAGAAGCCTCAACCATCTTAGGATTCTGGGGACTGAAGTCCAAAACTTCTGGAAAGACAGAGTTTGGGAATCACTGAGATGGCCCTGCTCTCTGTTGCAAATTGAAATGTCTCACCTGTCCATCCTTTCCCTTTAAGTACCTGCCTGCGATCGGAGTTCGCTTTTCTGGAAGTTACTGAGGAAATGGTGTTTTAACCAAAAAATGAAGTCCTTTGCAGCTTTTAAGAAACAAGGAAGCCCTGCATATATGTGTATTTTTTAAACACAGAAATCTAGATGCGATGCACAGAAAGAGCCAGGACTGTGGGTTTTGCAAGGAGGGATCATTTCTTTTTGCATTGTGGGTGCAGAGGATTTATGCAATCTTGCAAAAGGAGATATAGCCATGAGACATTATCTTCTGTCCAGCCTCCCCCAAAACCCACTGTTTCTCACCTTTAGGCCCTCCAAACCAGCCCTTTCCACGTCGATGGAGGGGAGCAGAGAAGCATCCAGCCCTTTTCCTCCAGATGGAGGCAAAGCAACAAAGCTCCATGGGGACCTCTGGGGAGCGATCCTATGGAAGTTCCTGCAAATGGTGCCTTTGCTCTGCATCCAAATAAAGGAAGACTGCTGGGAAATGGGCAGGTTCAGGGGGTCTGCAGCTGAGAAAAAGTGCAATGGGGGGTGATTGTTGCAAAATCTGTAAGGAATTCTGACCTCTGAAATGACCGGAAAAGTGGGTTGCGTGGGTGACTTCATGCCATTGTAATTCACCAACAGAACGCCAGCTGTTTGCTCTTAAAATCTTCCATGATGTCAACTCTGCCCAAGAGTAGTTAATGCAGAACAGAGCTTTTTAGTCTTCTCTGATGTGGGGTTGGATTTTTTTTTTCCTGGGCTGCATCTGCATTGCAGAAATAATTCAGTTTGACACTGCTTTAACTGCCACGGCTCAATGCAATGGGATTCTGGGACTTGGAGTTTGCTGTGGCACCAAAGGGGCTAAATGGCTCACCAAACTACACATGCCAGGATTGCATTGCATGGAGCCATGGCGGTTAAAGCGGTGTCAAACTGGATTATTTCTGCACTGCGGATGCAGCCCGTGAAAGTGTCCTGTCCTCTCTTGCCTCTTCACAGAAGCAAAGATAATGTTTTCTGCTATAGATCTGCTCAATGTTGATGTGTCTCAGCAATATCCCTGTCGATGGGGTATCAAACTGCCACCTCCATCATCCCCAGATGGCAGCAGCCAGTGGTCATGCAGCATGGGGAGGGATACAATGGGATTTGTAGTCAATACATCCATCAAGGTGCACAGAAAAGGAGCCAAATGCAGCCAAGAAGGCATTGATTTTTGCCCAGCAATCTCTTGGTCTTGTATTAACCTACCCAAAGAGGATGAACTACAACTCCTAGGATTTAGGGCTGCTGGGAGTTGGAGTCCAACAACATTTAGAAGGCCACACCATCCCTTCCCTTGCATTAATTTGGATCCAGTGAGAGATCCAAGACCTGGCCCTTGAAGTATATGATGGACACCTTTAGCTACTTGTTTGACCACCTGAAACCTGTTCAATGTTTTTCTTACAATTCATGCTAAATGGGAGACCCATCTGGAATAAAATTAATCAAAATTAATCACCCTATAATAGCTGCCTATAGGTACGTTTCAGAACGGAGCAAGGTGCCAGTCCTCTGTATGCATTAAATGAAATCTTGAACCTTTTTCTTCCCAGTATCTTCCAAAATCTGGGAAGCCGAGCATCTCTCTCGTCCCTTTCAAGACAACATGCCACCTGGTTTTATAAACCTTTATTAGTGTGTGTCAAAGCACAAAGTTCGTTATCTAAAACAGTAAACAATTTCAATATTTTGTTTTGTTTTTTGGTTTGCTTCTTTGTTTGGAAAAAACGGAGGAGGGGAAATATTAAAAGTGACAAAGAAAGGCACTTTGCTCTTGTGAAAAGTGTGGAATTGAGGGTGCAGAATTTGGGGACAGAGAGGTTTAGAAGGGAAAAGGGAGCAAAAATACGGGTTTTCCCCCAGCGGCCAAATGGAGTGGCCATAAAACTTTGCATTTCTGCCTCTGGAGTACAGTAATTCTTGGGGAAGGGGCACTAATAATCATAATCATAATCGTAATAATAATCCTGCAACAGCGTAGAGTATCGGTGCTTACACTCACGGAAAAAAAAGGCAGTCGTGCTCTTGTCAGATGTGGTTTTCGAAAAATAAAGCGGCAGACCGTGCTAAAAAATAATTAACCCTTCGCCTTGGGTCCTTTTCTTTTGTTATCCTTCCCCTTTGTTTTCTTGGTGTGGGATTTTTCATTTTTTGGCTGCAGCATTTTAAAATCGGCAAGCGTGGCAAATGTCGGAGGGTGATCATTCCGCTTTGGTTCCGTTGAAGTCTCCGTCTCGGGCGTCCGCTTCTTCCTCGGAGCCTTCAGCGGCGTTTTCAATGGTTCGCCGGCCGCCGCCGCCACCCCCGGATCGGCGGGAAGGGGCAAAGGAGGACGGCTCGTTGCCCCGTCTGCAGAGGAAAGGGATTTTTTTAGGGGGGAGAAAAAGAGAAATGGAGACTCTCACGGCAGCAAACCTTTGTCGGAGAAAGTGAAATGTTCGGCCAAGGTAAAAAGGGGAAGAAATTTGTAGCATGCAAGAAAATGCACCCAACCACCCCAAAATTGGGCCTGTCTCCTTCCTGTGGGACAAGGGGTCCAGGCACCTTGGGAGATTGTAGAATTAATTGGAAGAGGGGTCTCCAAAGGTCACTTAGTCCAACCCACTTGCATCTGCAAGACCTTTCCCCCACTAATTGCTTCTTTTAGACTGGCGGTGCATGCACAGTGTCGTCTTTCCAGGGATGTTCCTGTGACCCTTGACTCTTCCAAATTGCATTTTTTTTTGGGGGGGGGGATTGTCCTGCCAGGATATTGGAAGGGGTCACCCCAAAGGTCATTTAGTCCAAGCCTTGCTGGCATCCCCACCTGCAAGAGCTTTTCCTCTCTAGTCACCTCTTTTAGACTTCCAGCTGCCTTTTTTGGCTTTCTTGGCCTAAGAAAAAAGAGGATTGTCCCTCTAGGAGTGGAAATTCACCTCTCCAAGACAAGGTGGCCAGATGTCATAACCGCAAAGGAAGGCAAGGCACTGCTAAATGCAGGACGTTCCCAAATAAAAGCTTTAAAGGTTCATATAAATGTCAATTTATGCTTCTTAGTCATGCTCAAAAATGCAGGAATTCCCAAACTCTGGTCCTCCGGGTGTTTTGGACTTCAGCTTCCAGAAGCTTCATCCATCTTGGTCAATGGTCTGGGATTCTGGGGACTGAAGTCCAAAAACACCTGGAAAGCCAGAGTTTGGGGATCACTGAAATGGAGGATACGTTGAAATTGAGGGCATGTCCTGGAAATGGAGGACCTCTGGGCACGCTGCTCCAAGAGCTTTCAAACTCTGGCTTCCTGCATTGCTTAACATTTAAAAATGCACCCTTTTCCCAAAACGTCGCTCCACTGCCCACCCAAACAGAGCCCTACCTTGCCGCTCTCTACCATTTTGGGGAGGAAAGGGCACAATTTTGGTCACTGTGCAAGATCAGTAGAAGATTTGGACTTCCACAATGGACGAAAAAGTGGGTTAGGTTGGATGCAACTCTTTTCAGAATCATTTAACAGGTTGCCAAAGATAATATGTATTTTCTTTTGAGCATTTGGGTTACCTTTTTCCTGCTCTGCAAGAAGAAAATAGAAATAAAGTTAAAATGGAGGTTTGGGGAGAGTTTGGGTGCAATGCATCTGGATGCCCCTGTTCCCTTTCAGAAAGAGGAAAGGCGTCTGAAAAGATGGGGAGAATGATGCAGTTGCTTGGGCAGGATGAAGCCCCTTTAAATATATATATAGATACGTCTGTGTAATAGCAAAGCCAAGCAGGTTACATGGAGGTGTGGGCTTTTTCCCTGCAAAAGAGGATCCACAAATATTACAGAACATGAGTTGATCCACAGCTTTGAGGCCCTTCCGCATCACAGAATTATAGCACTATGATCCCACTTTAACTACCATGGTTCTATCATCCTCTGGGACCTTGGGATTTGCAGTTGAGGGAGAGGTACTTTAAACTCTCAGCCAGAGAGCACCTTAGTGCTGCAACAAACTATGTTGATTCTCCGGAAAGGTTAAAGGGTTAGGGTTAGGGTACCAGCCCAGGAAGTTTGGGTTAGGGTATCAGCCCGGGAGTTAAGGGGTTATGTTGATGCTCCGGGAAGGTTAGAGGGTTTGGGTTAGGGTACCAGCCCCGGAGTTAGGGGGTTATGTTGTTGCTCCGGAAAGATTAGAGGGTTTGGGTTAGGGTACCAGCCCAGGAAGTTTGGGTTAGGGTACCAGCCCAGGAGTTAGGGGGTTATGTTGATGCTCCGGAAAGGTTAGAGGGTTTGGGTTAGGGTACCAGCCCAAGAGTTAGGGGGTTATGTTGATGCTCCGGAAAGGTTAGAGGGTTAGGGTTAGGGTACCAGCCCGAGAGTTAGGGGGTTATGTTGATGCTCTGGAAAGGTTAGAGGGTTTGGGTTAGGGTACCAGCCCGGGAAGTTTGGGTTAGAGTACAAGCCCCGGCATTAGGGGGTTGTGTTGATGATCCGGAAAGGTTAGAGGGTTTGGGTTAGGGTACCAGCCCGGGAAGTTTGGGCTAGGGTACCAGCCCCGGAGTTAGGGGGTTATGTTGATGCTACGGAAAGGTTAGAGGGTTAGGGTTAGGGTACCAGCCCGGGAAGTTTGGGTTAGGGTACCAGCCCCGGAGTTAGGGGGTTATGTTGATGCTCTGGAAAGGTTAGAGGGTTAGGGTGCCAGTTCTATCTAAAGAGTCAGCTCAATTACAGAAATTGCTTCCTGCCCCAGATTTCATTCATATTGACTGCGATGCAGGATTAGTTGGATGCATCAATGCACTGTTCAAATCTGTGCATTTGCGTTTTGCAGAGGGAGGTTAGCTTGAGTACGTTTGGCCAAAAAGACACTTGTATTTTGTAAGAAAGAAAAATTTGCAAAAGTTTGTGTTATCAAGAAATAGGAAGGGGGAAAAAGAGAAAGGGTTTTAAAAGGAAAATCTGTAATATTTGTCTCTTTTGGAAGAAGACAGTTGACGTTTAGTATCCAAGCCTTCACGGTTTGCAGGAATCTCGAGTGGATTTTATTTAAGGACAGCATCAACAACAATGACAAAAAATGGGGAGAAGAACCAGGGGATTTGTTTTTATTATTTAAAAACAAACACAAGGGGACTGCAAAGTTGAAGGCATGGTACCTGCTCAGTCATTGCGAAGGCTCTGGGTTCCCTCTGAAAGAGAGACAAGCGTCCCAAGCGGTTAGCCTAACGCTCCGGACATTTGCAGGCCAATTGCAAGACATTCAAAATTTGCATTCACTTGCATTCAATTTCTGCTAGGGTGAGGAACACCAGGGGTTACAACTCCCATTTTCCCCAAGCAGAATCACCAGCAATGATGGGAGTTGTGGTCCAGAAGACCATGTGTTCCACAGAAGTCAGAAAATCCTCTCCATGTTTTATTCTAAACTTCAAACGACCTGCTTAAAATGCTGAACCTTGCATTTTTAAATTTTCTTCAAGCTGACTTTTGTTTGTAAGCCACCCTGAGATCTTGTAATAAAAAGTGGGATATAAATACCTTTACTGAGGATAAAATAAAATAAAATGTGGCTAGACAAGACCTGCTGGTAGACTAACTCCAAACCAAGTGAAGGCGAAGTGGGTGGGAAGGGACTTCCACTTACACCTAATGTAATTTACGCTTTAGGTTTTGGAGTCACTGTTCCTCTCATCTCAAGATTTTAGGAGGTGGGTGATTCTAGGAGATGTATTCCCACAAAAAAGGAACTTTCCCCAGGAACCCATCACCCTTCCTCTCTTTAAATTATACAGCCAGCCAGCCATATCCATGGATTCTGCATCCACAGCTGGAAAATGTTTTTTTTAAGCAATTCCAACAAGCAAACCTTACTATTTTATATAAGGGACACCATTTTGCTATACCACTGTATTTAATGGGAGTTGTGCATGCATTGATTTTGGTATCCATGAAAGGTCTTGGAACCAAACCCCAGCAGATACCAATCCTCATAATAATAAATGCCCCATTGTATATAATGGGACTTGAGCATGCATGCATGGCTTTTGGTATCCATGGGGGGGGGGGGGTCCTGGAACCAAACCCCAGTGGGTCCCAAGGACTCCCATTGTACTGACGTCCCTCAGAAACGGCTGCCTGGGGAAAGCAGAGCCCACCTGAGTTTGCTCTTCAGGGCGGTCACCTCCCTGCCCATGGCCTCGTTGCTCTCGGTGGCCTCGTCCAGCTCCCGCTGCAGCTTCCGGCGGCTGGCGTTGATCCGCTGGGACTCTTCCTCTGCCTCCTCCAGCTGCCGCTTCAGCTGTTTCACCCGGGCAGTGCTTTTGTCGGCCTGGGGAGGTTGGACAGTGGTCAGCGCTTCTTTGGGGTGGGACACCTGGAGGGGTTGCCCACTCCCACACCGACCACCAATGGTCACCTTTGGAAGGCCCAAGAGGAGGGAGCAGGTGATGGCCACTACATCATAGCATCTATGGAGGAAATCCCCAAGAGCCATCCATCCAACCTCTTTCTGCCACGCAGGAATACACAGAATCACACAGTTGGAAGAGACCCCCAAGGGCCATCCAACCAACCCCCTTCTGCCATGCAGAAATACATAGGATGCTAGAGTTAGAAGAGACCCCAAGGGCCATCCATCCAAGCCCCTTCTGCCATCAAAGTACCTCCCTGTGACAGATAGCCATCCAGCCTTTGCTTAAAAACAGCATGCACCATCCTCCAAAAAATCCACTCTTTCCCATCTCATAGATCTTTAAGTTGGAAGAGACCCCAAAGGCCATCCAGCCTCTGTTTAAAGACCTCCAAAGAAGGAGACTCCTCCGCTCTTGAAGGCAGCATCTTCTATGGTTGAACAGCTCCTACGGTCAGCAAGTTCTTCCTAATAGTTTGCCTCCATTGTTCCTGGTCATATTCTCTGGAGCAGCAGAAAACAAGCTTGCTCCATCCTTAATATGACTCCCCTTCAAATACTTAAACAGGGCTCTCATATCACTTGTTAACCTTCTTTTCTCCAGGCCAAACATCCCCAGCAATTCCCTAAGTCTCTCTTCATAGGGCTTTATGGTTTCCAGACCTTCCACCATTTTGGTCACCCTCCTTTAGACACGCTCCAACTTCTTCACATTGCCTTTTCAATTCTGGTGCCCAAAACTGGACACAATATGATTTCAGGTGAGGCCTGGCCAAAGACCTACCTGGTCTTTGTACTGCTCCGCTTGCTTCCGCTCGTCCTCAACCTGCAGCAAAACCTCCTTGAGTTTCTTGTCTTTCTGGCGCAGGGCCTTGGTGGCCGTCTGCTTTTCTCTGCAAAAGGGGTGGAATTGAATTTTTTAAAAACTAATACAAATAACAGTTAGTAATCAAAAGTCCATGTGATGATGGTCAGAGCAAAACCACCCCAGCCCAGATGTTGCAAAATGAGCCCCGTCCATCCTTGGGTTCCCTCTGCCCCAAATGTGCCACCCACGGAGGAAGGGTGCCTTGGACCATTACCGGGATTCCTGTTCCAGCTGTTCCTCCAGCTGCCCAATTTTGGCCTCCAGGGCAGTGATGGTGGCCTTGAACTTGGACTTGACGGCTCCTTCCATCTCCTGAAGTTTGGACCGGAGCTCCTTGTTCTGCCGCTCCAGCTGCTGCCGGGCGCTTTCGTTCTTCTGCGCCGCCGCGCGCTCCGAGGCCAGTTCGTTGTTGAGCTGCTCTGACTGGAACCCAGAAATGGCACCAGGGAGCGGGTGCGGGTTACGGTTTGCTTTTGGGTGCATAGCTGGTGGGTTTCTTGTTATGCTTTCTTTGCGGTATATATGGCAATTTTAGACATATATATTATATATATAGAATGCCTTTGTGCTTTTTGTGATTAACAAAAATTATTTTTTTAAAAAAGAAAGAAATGGGGAATGGGCAACGTTTTCATTCACCTTTCAAATTAAAAGTTTTAGTGGGGTTTTAAAGTATAATTACAGAACAAGAAGGAAGGGGAAGACAAAGGCGAAGGAAGGAAGGAAGGAAGGAAGGAAGGAAGGAAGGAAGGAAGGAAGGAAGGAAGGAAGAAAGAAGAAACAGCAGGAGGGAGGGAAGGAAGGAAGGGAAAAGGAAAGACAAAGATGAAGAAAGGAGGAAGGAAGGAATGGAAGGAGGGAGGGAAGGAAGGAAGAGGAAATTGTTATTTTCTCATTTATTTATTAAAATACTTTTATCCCACTCTTTTGTGATCTCAGACAGGAGCACAGGCTAGGCATGTCTGTTAATATAAGCTGACTATATTTCCAAACCCACCAGGGACTTGCACCTGCGGGAACTAGAATTGGGCAGTTTTGTAATGTCTGTAAAATCTAGTAAGGGTCTGCTGTCATGTTAATACATGGAGGAGAGTTGCTGGGAAAGGGACCGATGCCCATCAGGCACCTCTCTATATTGTCCACTCTCAATAGCCAGAGTCCCATTACGTCTCTTTGCAATTCAGCAAAGGGGTTTCTTGGCGCCTCTCCTAAATATCTTGGCACATGCAAAGTTCTGTAACACAACAGGTCATAAAGACGTTTGCCTATACAATGCATGGGTTTTGGCGTACCTGCTGGACAGCCTTCCGGAAGCGGTCGCTCATGGCCTCCATGTTGCCCTGCTCTTCCTCCAACTCTTCTTCCAACTGGGAAATCCTCGCCTCCAAACGCCGTTTCTCGTCCTGGAGGCTTGTCCTGGATTCGAGAGAGTGGGAAGCCAACAAGCTTAGCTGTTTATCTCCATTTACTCTGAGTTTCTTCTTATTTAAGTTATTTTTTACTCACACATAAATGTCACAAAATAAAACAACATATAAACACCAGACAAAACTAACCTCACTGCAGCTAACTGCAACTACTAACTACATTACAACTCCAACCTACTACAAACTACAGACATAGACCAAAGAGTATATATGACTTCCAGCTTGGTAGTTAATGGTCATAATTATCAAAGACTTCTGCTTCCTCTGACTCAAAAGTAAAATGCTTCAAAGCTATTGACTAAAACACAGTATCTATCGATAATCAATACTTCCACACAATATTGCAATCTAATGTTCTTCAAAACCCAGAACTACTTCCGCCTTGTATCCCATTTTGGGAGAAAGGCGGGATACAAACTAAAAACTTCCATGTTGAGAGGAAGGACATGGGAGCAAATCCGCTCTGGGTTTTAGCCCAAATTTAAAAGGAACTCGTTGCAAAGTGCTGGACTCTTTATCCACACTCCAAAGAGCTTTGGCACCTTGGACAACACTCCTGGAAAGTTCAGTCTGAAGCCCAGAGTTGAGTCCTTGCTCCCTCCCTCCCTTGCTGATGAAGCCATCGCTTCATCCGGGGGCCGCAAAGCCTTACCTCCCCGAGGCAGAACTTGCCAACTCTTCCGCCAAGTCTTCCTTCTCTTGCTCCGCTTGCTTCCGCGCCCGTTCCGCAGCGGCCAAATCCTGCCCAACAGAGAATCAGTATGCCACAAAACCTATCCATATAACTGTCCATGAAAACATCCCCAGTCCACCATGTGAAGGGTCAATTTATACTTCTTCTTATTCTCGTGTGTCTTCAGGTCATTTCTGACTTACGGCGATCCTAAGGCAATCCTATCATGGGGTTTTTCTGGTAAGGTTTGCTCAGAGGAGGTTTGCCTTTGCCTTCCTCTGAGGCTGAGAGAGTGTGACTTGCCCAAAGCCATCCAGTGGGTTTCCATGGTTAAGCAGGGATTCAAACTCCGGTCAAAGCTCAAACCACTACACCATGCTGGCTCTCCCAATTTAAAATGTACACACACAGATGAAGATGAAGAGGTTTCGTATGGATAGTGGTGGCCCTATGGATCGCCATGTCCCAATTTCCTATAGGGCCCTGGTGCCCTTTGAGACCGGCTCTGCAAGCCCTCTCTGCTAGGCTTTGCTTACCTCCTGAAGCTGCATCAGCTCAGCCTCCAAGTTCTTGGCTTTCTTCTCGTTTTCCCGGGCCGTGGCAAAGACTTCTTCTCGGGCGGCACGGGCATCGTCCAGTTCCCGCTGGAAGTCCTTCATCTGAGCCTGCAAATTTGAAAAGCTTTTGTTAGAAAGAAGCTGAAATAGGCTCGGTTCTTGTCCACACTGGGATCCCACGGTTCCACAACAAAACATCTGTTTTCCTAAAATGGTGCAGCATTTTTGAGAATGAAAGAGTGTCAAGAGCTTAGAAAGGATGGATAAGTGGAGTGGGTGAGGGCCTAAGAAAGATGGCAAAAGAGACCAAGAAGATCCTCCTCCTCCTCTTTTCTCGTTGCATGAAAACTTTGGGGTCATCCAATGGTCAACTGATGGGCAAGGGATTCTGGGCTTTAGATGAGCTTTGTCCAAGGTCCTGAGCCCGATCCACTCTCCAAATAGATTCAGCAGCAAGGCAATAATTTCTTTATGCAGGGTGTGATTAATATATAGGATTCCATTGCCATGGACACCCTTTGCATGGCTTCCAATGAGACTAGACCAGTGGGAGAAGGAAGGAAGGAAGGAAGGAAGGAAGGAAGGAAGGAAGGGTCTTATGACATTGTCAGTCAAGAAACCTAAATTGAATCTTTGTGGTTAGAAGCAGAGGAAAAAGGAAGGAAGGAAGGAAGGAAGGAAGGAAGGGGAAGAGGAGAAAAGGAAGAGGTAGAAAGAGAGGGATCTATTTCTCAAGAAGGAGCCAGAAATGGTGAACCAAGCTGCCCCAGCCACCAATACATCAACCTTTTGCCCACCTGTAGTTTCCGCAGCTGCTTGATGGCTTCCTCTCTGCCCTTGTTGGCCGAGTCCACTTGGACTTCCAGGTCCTTGAGGTCCACCTCCAGCTTCTTCTTGGCCGCGGCGGCCAGGCCTCGCTGCTTCCGCTCGTCGTCCAGTTCCACCTCCATCTCATGGAGCTAAAAGACAGGACCGGGGGAGAAGCATTAGAGAAGGCTCTTTCCTGCACCATGACAGCCCTCAACTGTCTTTGAGCAGATTCTGTGAGGGAAGCCTGGAGCCTTGGTCTTGGACGAGTTATGGATGGGGGTCCTTTGGCTAGCATCCATTTATAGCGGCATTGCTAAGGGAGCCATCCAGATTGGGGGGTAGTGGTGGCAAATTGGTGATGGATGTGCCAGGGCACATGAGGTGGGTTAAGCCAAGCGGAGGCTCCTGGCACCACCTGAGGCGAGACCTTAAATAGTGATGTTGTTATAGTGTGCCTTCAAGTTATTTCTGACCTATGGCAACGCTAAGGCAAAAATCTCATGGGGTTTTCTTGGCAAGGTTTGTTCAGAGGGGGGTTGGCATTGCCTTCCCCCGAGGCTGAGAGAGTTTGACTTGTTCAAGATCACCCAGTGGGTTTCATGGCCAAGCCTGAATGGGATGCAGTGGCTCAAGTGGTTAAGATGTTGACTCTGTTGATTGCAAGATCAGAAGGTTGGCAGTTTGAGGCCCAGGTGCTGCAGGTTTAGTGGGAAGGGTAAGGAGAAGCTCCCATCACTAGTCCCAGCTTCTGCCAAACTAACAGTTCGAAAGCATGCAAATGCAAGTAGATAAATAGGTACCACTTTAGAGGGAAGGTAAACAGCATTCTGTGCAATCATGATGGCCACATGGTCACAGTGTAGTCTCTGACAATGCCGGATGTTTGGCTTAGAAACGGAGATGACCACCACCCCCGACGGTCAGACATGACTTGACAACCTTGTCAACAGGGGACTGACTACCTTTACATTTATCTTTACCTTTCATGGCCAAGCAGGGATTTGAACCCTGGCCTCTCAGAGTCCTAGTCCAATGCTCAGACCACTACACCGAGAGCTTGGAGGAGGAAGGCCATCTCCTTAATCTGCCTCAACCAGTTTGCCCTTGGAGGCAAAATAAAGGCAAGTTGCCCACCTGCTTCTGGAGTTGCCTCCTCTTCTCCTCGTTCTGCTCATCCCGGGCTTGCAAGTCCCGTTCAAACTGGCCCTTCAGGGCTTGCATGTTGACTTCCAGCCGCAGCTTGGCATCCTCCGTGGCCTGAAGCTCGTCCTCCAGCTCTTCCAGCTGCGTCTTCATCTCCTCCACCTGCTGCTCCAAGGCCCGTTTGGACTTCTCCAAGTCATGGACCTTCCCGGGAAAAGGAAGCCAAAGGCAAAAGTGAGGCAGCTGGAGGAGGAGCAGAAGCCAAAGCCCAAAGCAATGGCGGCATCCTCCCATTTGGGCCCAGCAGCAAGCAGAAGAGCGCTTGGAGATTGTCTGGAGAGACTCACGTTCTTGCCGACGTCGTCCTTGGAGCTGACCAGGTCCTCCATCTCGGCTCTCAGGGCTTTGTTGGCTCTCTCGAGTTCCTCCTTGGCTTCCAGGGCTTCCTCCAAGGCTCTGGCCAGAGAGAGCGCCTTGGTCTCCTTCTCCCGGGCTTCGGCCTCCGCCCGGTCGCGTTCCTCGGCGTATTTGGAGGAGATGTTCTTTTCCTCTGCCAGCATCTGCAGAGGAACCAGAAAGGAGGCTAGGATCACTCTCATCACAGCCAGGAAAAAGGTCTGTGTGAGTTTCAAGGCACAAATCCCGGTAGAAATGTGTTAATCACTCATTAATCATGTGTTATAAACCCGTTATCATTCATCTCCACTGAATTCTGAGAGAGAGAGAGAAGCCATTGGAGATGGGAAAAGAGAATGAAATAAAACTTGGAAAATTCATATCAACATGCCTCTAACTAAAAATAACATGAAAAAATAAATAACTTCGGAGAAATAACTTTAAAAAGTTACTCTCCATACCAATGAAGCAGCTTCAATTTTGCTTGCTTTTTTAAATTCAGAAGTTGCCTATAATGTTGTGTATGTTTTGCTTAACACTATTTTTGAAATGTGGTTTTGTCGCACTCTCGTTACCCCTTCCCCAATGTAACTAGTTACATGCAACTACATTACTTGCAGCTCACTCTGCTCAGAAGAGTTTGCAAAGAGGAGCTGTCACAAAACACAAAACTGGGTGCCTTGAGCAACACTGTTCTCCATTTAAGTTGCACTGAAAACAACCCTAACGTATTTCTCCCTCCTTGGAAGGGGGTCCCACTGCTCCCAATGGTCCTTCCTTACAGGGATGTTGTACACACACACAGACACATAGAGAGGGCTCAAAATCCTTGCCTGGTCGAACTTCTTCTGCTTCTTCTCCAAGTTGGAGACCAGCTGCCGTTGGTTGTCCAGGTCAACAACCAAGTCATCCAGCTCCTGTTGCAACCGATTCTTGGTTTTTTCCAGTTTGTCGTAGGAAGCGGCTTTCTCCTCGAACTGCTGCGTAAGGCCCTCGATCTCCTTCTGGAGCTTCTTCTTACCTTCCTCCATGCTTTCAATGGTGCCCACATACTCCTGCAACTTCCGCTTGGAGTCAGAGAGCTAAGGTCCAAGTTCAGAACAAATAAAATAAGATAAAGTTAAGCCAGGATGGGTGCAAATCATGAGGCCTGTGGGCCATTATAAGGGGCATCACTAGGGGTGTGCAAGGGGTGCAGACCACACCAGGGGACCCCATAAGGTGGGGTGTCACCACTGGTCCCCAAACATCTGCCTTTGGGCAGAAATGGGCTGCGGCATTCGCTTGTGTCCCTTTAAAATGCTGGAGAGATGGTATGAGTGGAGCAATGCTTAGTGGGAAGAGAAAGGAGATTCTGCAAAGGGGGGAAGTAACTCTTCCAAGCTTGGGTCAAAAGGATGTCTTTCTTACACTCAGAAGTTGGCACATGCCATTTCTTAGTGTATGCAAGTAATAGGGGCAGAAAGAATATTTTAAAAACATATATCAAAATGGCCAAGAACTTGATGAGGAGAATCCTGGACAGAAGGGAATCTTCACAGTTGGACACTTATTCTGTGCAAAATTCACACAGAGAGGATTCCATGCAAATCAGCACTTCATTTGTGGAAAAGAAATATTTCTGCACTGAAATACTGTTTCTGGGCAGAAAAGATTCTGTTTCTTGTGCAGAAAATGCTTTTTCTGTGCAAAACCACCATGTGCGAATTTTGTGCGGAGCAGCTCACAAACTGCGAATAGTCTTTGAAAACTGTACAGTCAAAGATTTTTGCGCAGTGAGGTGGGGGGAATTGCTAAAATCCCTTGCCACTTCCCGCGATCACAAATCGAGCAATGAATTACACTTTTAGGAAGGAGAGCCCACCTGGACGTTGAGGGTGGAGATGTGTCTCTCCAGATTCTGCTTGGCCTCCATCTCTTCCTCCAGCTGATCTTGGAGGCTGTTCTTCTCGTCCTCCATTTGGCGAAGCTTGGTGGACAAGTTGAGTTTTTGCCGCGTTTCTTCCTGGAGCAACTCCTAAGGAATCAGAGCAAAGCATAGAAAGGAGAAGAAAGAACAATTTCACAGGTCAGTTTGGTCCCTGCATCTGAATTCAGCACACTTTTTCACCAGGGACAAGAAAATTAGCAGATCCTCTTTAATAGACCCCTGTTCCTGGCCGACCTGCGTGTCCTGCAGCTGGGACCCCAACGCCGAGACGTCCTTTGTGAGCTTGATGGTCTTGCTTTCGGCTTCGGTCAGCAAACCCGTCACGTTCTCAACCTCCACCTGGGGAAAAAGGTCACAGGAAATAGCATTATGATCTGAAGGGTGGGTATTTTGCTTCATTCCCAAAATCTGTACGCCATCTTTTTCTAAAGCAAGGGCTTCAGCAGGTTTGGGGGCCTGAACCAGGAAATATTGAAATTTCTGGGTTTGAAAAATTGGGGTTTCTGGGTTTGTTTTTTTAAAAAAAAATAGTTGAAATGACTGGTTTCCAACACCTAGAATCTCTGGTTTTTGAACAACTGAAATTTCTCATTTAAAAAAAAAAAAAAATACAATTTTGGGAAAAATGCGTTTCTGGTTTTGCAGGGCTGGAATTTCTGGTTTGGAAAAACTGTAATTCACCGAGAGGCATTTCTTCTCCTGGCTGTTCATTTTGGCCTTTTGCAAAATAAAAACGCAGAAGGAAAAGACCACTTCTCCCTTTGCGTCACCTGCAGCTTGCTGACTTTTTCGTTGAGCTCCGTCCGGACCCTCTCGCCATCGGCAAATTTGGTCTGCAACTCCTGCAGCTGTCCTTCCAGCTTCTTCTTCTTGTGTTCCACCTCCTGCTTGGCCTGGTTGAGCGACCGGACTTCGCTGCTCAGGTCGGCGTTGTCCTTCTCCAGGCCCTGCTTGGCTTTGTCCAAGTTGGCTTTGACCTGAAAGGGTGAGGAATCATTGATTTCCCTCTCTGAAAGGGCAGTCCTCCCCAGTCTCTGGACCAGGAGTCCTTCCTCCGTCCCACTTGTACCCTCTTGAATTGCTCCAGCTGCTCCGTTAGCTCTTCCACGGCTTGCGTGTGTTTCTGCCTCATCTCCTGAACCTGGGCTTCGTGAGTTCGGGTCTCCTCCTCAAGAGCTCTCTTCAAAACCGTCACCTCCTGTTCCCTCTTGGCTCTGAAACACAAAAAGGAAGGAAATGTGGGTCCTTTGGATCTGTATCCACTCTCCTAAGCCCTGGCTATTAAATCTGGCTTTGTACCACCCATGTATTTTGGATGGACTCAACATTGGGGGTCCAACTCATTGGAAGTGTGGTGCCGGAGGATAGTTCTACAGATACTGTGTGAGGCTAAAAAGAACAGAAAATGGGTCCAAGAGCAAACCAAGCTCCTGAACTGTCCCTAAAACCAAGCTGACTAAATTAAGGCAGGAGGAGAGATCCCACCTAAACATTAAGAATTTCCTGTTGGTAAGAGCTGTTCAGCCGTGGAAGGAGCTGCCTCAGAGGATAGTAGAGTCTCTTTCTTTGGAGGTTTCCATGCAAAGTCTGGATAGCCATCAGTTGGGAGGGCTTTGACTGTGTCTTTCTGCATGGCAGAAGAGGTTTGGATTGGATGGCCCTTGGGGGTCCCTTCCAACTCTATGATTCTATGAGACTGTTGTACTTTGGCCATATCATGGGAAGACATGGCTCACGAGAAAAGACGATAACGCTTGGTAAGGTGGAAGGGAGCAGGAAAAGAGGACGGCCCTATTCTAGATGGGTTGATTCCACCAAGGAAGCCATGTTTGTTGCCCTGGGTTCACAAGACCTAAGCAGGGCTGTGGGTGACACCATTTCTTGGGATGCTCTCACTTATAGGGTTGCTATAAGTCGAAGCTGACTTGATCACAATTAACAACAAACAAGCCACTAAATGTTGTTTCATTGTTGTTATTTGCCATCAAATTGACTTTAACTTATAGCAAACCTATGAATGGGAGACCGCCCAAGAGTCCTGGTCCTCAACCGCTGTTATTCCCTAGTCTTTCTAGATTTCTGCTCTTGGAAGGACTTGGAGCAACGTGTGAGCATCTCCCACCAGTTCTCCTCTGGGTCTCCATGGTTCCTACCAGGCTGCCACTATTGTGTTTGCAGAGAAGACACCAGTTGGCACATGGACTCCATCCCTTTTATCCCTTTGGAGGGGAGGCTCCTTTGAGTTGGACCTTGACCACTGTCCTCCCCAATTCTCTCCCTCTGATGCCCACCTGAGCTCCTGCTGGGTGGCGGTGCTGTCCAGGGTGTCCTCCAGCTCCGTCTTCAGTGCCTCCAGCTCCTCTCCCAGGTCCCGCTTCTGCTTTTCGGCCTTGTTTCGGGCCGCCCGCTCAGAGTCCAAGTCCTCTTGGAGGTCAGAGATGTGGGCCTCCAACTCCCGGATTTTCTTCAGGGCGTTGTTCTTCTGTCCCATTTCATCCTCAACCCTGAGAGGTGCGGCGGGGGAAAAGACTTTTGAACCAACCAGTCAGGAAATTAAAATTAATTACACAATATAAATAAAATGAAATGAATCACTGGGTACAGTGCGCCTCCACATTCTCTGGAGTTAGGATAGCAGGACCCCCATGAAAGTGGGAAAAATGCAAATTAAAATACACTATTATTTTTTACTTGAAAGAGCACCTCACTAGGAATCTCTGGGTCCTCCAGGGCAACTCTATGGTCAACATCTGCCAAATGTTGACCACAGAATTGCACTAGAGGACCTACAAAAGCCTGGAGAAGTGTTCTCTCTAGGAATCTCTAAGTCCTCCAACACTTCTCTATGGTCAACATCTGCCATATGTTGATCAGATAATTGTGCTGGAGGACCTATGAATGCCTAGAGACGTGCTCTCTCTAGGAATTTCTAGGTCCACCAGTACAACTCTATGGTCAACATCCGGCAGAGTTGCGCTGGAAGACCTAGAGCAGGGGTAGGCAACCTTTCCCCTTTAAGGGCCGAGGGACTTCAGCTCCCAAAATCCCAGGAGCTATTGGCCAACATGGGACTATTGGCCAACATGGCTGAGGCTTCTGGGAGCTGAAGGCCCTCGGCCCTAAAGGGGAAAGGTTGCCTACCCCTGACCTAGAGATTCCTAGAGAGAACATATAAATCAAATCCATGAATCATCATATCTGCAAAAGTCATAGCCACAAATGTGGATGGCTGACTGTACTTCCTTTGGGAGCCATGACCCCCTCCCCCTTGGGTTCCCTTCTGGGAGCAGAAAAGGGGCGTTAATGGGCTCATTAATAATCCCTCCCTCGGCACGTGCCCCCCACCTCCCCCCCCACCTGGCCAGGGCGGCCTGGAGCTCCTCTTCCTTCTTGGCCAGCTGGGCCTTGAGCTCTGCAATCTGGGCCTGGAGGTCAGCGATCTGCTCATGGAGGTCACTGGCGTCCCCTTCCAGCTTCCGCTTGGCCTTCTCCAGCTCCTGCCGGCTCTTCTCCTCCTTCTTCAGCCGGACCTCCAGCTCCGAGATCATCGACTCGTGCTTGTTCTTCAGCTTGGTCAGGTTCTTGGCTTTCTCCTCCTCCTCCGCAAGGTTGGTGGTCAAGTCGCTGATCCGCTCCTCCATCAGTTTTCGCTCCTGGACAGAAAAGGGGCAAGCAAGCGGAGATAGCAAGAATAGTTCCATTATCTTTTTAAGGTTTGCATGATGACAATATCCCTTTTTCTCGTTTGAGTGTCAACAGCCCAATGCAGAAGGCCTTTGGATTGGGGCGAGTTGCATTTTCATCATTTCAACAGCCTTTTAAAATGTTCTTAAAACATGGATTCTTTACCCATGCATTCAAGCATCTACATCTTGAAAATATTCAAAAAATGATAATTGCAAAAAGCAAAGCCTGATTTTGCCATTTTATATAAGGGACATCATTTTTTTAATGTCATTTCTATGTAATGAATATCCACAGATTTTGGTCTACCAAACCCCACCAGATACCAAGGGGCCACTATATATTGCTTAATTGTTTTTAAGAAAACTTTTGCATTATCCATGGATGGAAAGATGGATGGAAGGATGGATGGATGGATGGATGGATGCATGGGAGAATGGATGGGAAAATGGATGTATGGATGTATGGAAGGATTGGTGCATGAATGCATGGAAGGATGGAAGCATGGCTAGATAGATGGAAGGATGGATGGATGGAGTGAAATACCACCTGTGAAGAATTTTCACTGAATGTTCTGCCATTTTGACTGAAACTATGCTTGCCTTAACTCGTATTGTGTGTCACCTTGGGCCCAGATGGGGGAAATTAAGTAAGCAATCAAAAGCTAAGGAAAGGAGGAAATGGAGAAGTGGGCCTACACCAACCTTGGAAAGTTTGTTGTTTTGGTCTTCCATCACCAAAATATCATCCTCCATCTTCTTGATCTTGGCCTCTGCCGTCACCTTCTCCAGCTGCAGCTTCTGCCTTGCCGCTTCCTCCTCTTCCAGCTGGTCCTCAAGTTCCTTTAGGAAGGAGGTGGACATTATTATGACTCGGACATTGGTCCTCCCAAGACATCCCTTGGAGCCTGCTCAGCGTAGAACCCAGAATAGACCCACCGCTCCCAACTGATATGGGTTAGTTGGCAAGTGCCTGGCCATTGTCTCAGTTGGTGCCCATGCGTTGGAGATGCCAGAGAGGGCACCCGAGAGTGAAGGGTCAAGAGCAACGTCTGCCCACCACCTACCATCATCTGTTGCTGCATCTTCTTCTTCTCAGCCTGAAGCTGTTGCCCGCGCTCCTCTTCCTCCTCGATCCGCGCCTCCATCTCATGCAGGATCTCCTCCAGCTCCTGCTTTTTGGCCGCCAGGCGGATCCGCATCTCCTCCGCCTCGGCATACAGCTCCGTTTCCGCCTGCAGCTGCTCCTGGAGCTGGTTCTTCTCTTCGGTGAGCTGGACAAAGGTGGCAACAAGGTTAACAACAGCAACACTCGGGATGCATTGTCCATGCAATTTTAGGAATACGGTTGCGGCCATGAGGTCAGAAACAAGGTCACTGTTGACCACCTTGTTCCTGATCTCAGATCAAGTGATGGTACCAAGGATGGAAAAACCTTCCTTGTCACCATTCCAGGCCTGGAAATGGGAAATGGCCTGGACCTCAAGGGAGTTGGTGGCGGGAAATGCGGGAGTTTCTGCAAAATCCAGAGCAAATGGTAGCTTTAAAAAACCCAATTTAAGGCTGGTATAATGGGGGTTTGGTCTAATAGGGCAGTATGTTATCTGGGGTGACTGCACCAGATTTGGGGACAGGGACCTGCATCATCCAGACAGCTTGCTATGAAAGCAAGAGGAGGACATTTTTATTTGGCCCATATAGGCAAGTACTGAGTCTCTGGAGCAAGAGAGAACAAGCTCACTCCAACCTCTGCATGGCATCCCTTCTGGTATCTAAAGATGGCAATGTCGCATCAGTTTCCTCTTCTCGAAGCTGAATGCACCCCATAAGGATGTGCAAGGATGATCTTGGATGATAGGAACGAAGGTGAAGCCACTCCGGCTCTCGCTCACCTGGCTGTGCTTCTGCTCCAGTTCCTTCAGTTCGCTCTCAGCCTTCATCTGCCTTTCCTTCACCGACTTGAGCTCTTCATCCTTGGCTTGCATCTCTTCCTCTTGCCGGGTGACCTGAAGCAATGGCTTCACCTGGAAGCCCAAAAAAAGAAAGGTCGCCATTGGCTCTCAAAACCTCTAAGGGCACCCTTGGCTTGGCCCAACCAAATGCAATAAAAACTCCATCAGTGCCAGCTCCGTTCTCAATTTATTTGATTAATTGATTGGATTTCTAGCCCACCTTTCTCCCAAAATGGGATTCAAGGCGGCTCAACTAAATCTGCAAGTTTTCAATAAACTGCACACTTTTTAAACGAATGGTAAATCGTTACATTTAAGCAGAATGCTAACCTGTCAGATTTCTGAGCATCTTTCCCAGTCCATTTCAATTGCTCTTACTGTTTTAAATTGCAAAGGGGATCTTGTTGTATGTAGCACCTTCCAAAATTTTATTTCCTTGCATTGTGCACCCCAAGATCTTTAGGTACAGGGCAGGATGTGAATTAATATTTAATTGGTGAAATAATTATTATTTGCTCCAATAAATCAATCAATAGATTAAAATTACTTTTCCGTTTTTAATTGAAACTTGTTATATGTAATTAATTTTAAAAACGCAAGCCTTTGAGAGTTGTTCGCACTGAGTGAGCCAGCATGCATCCCAGTCTGGAGTGAGAAAATTTGGACTACAAAATGCAGAATCCTCCAGTCAGTTCTTGGAATTATAGTCCGAAAAAGGGATTCCCCCACCCCCCAAAATTTTGTTGTCCAGCCCCACAAAAGAAACACCCAAGAAAGGGGCTTACTTTGGTGAAAAGCCTCCACCATTGCCAATTCCTCAGCTTCAGGTAAGCGGCGCAGTTCCTCTGGATCACCTTCATGGCAGTGAGTTGTTGTTGCCTCTTTGCAAAAGCCCTGAGCAAAAATTAAAAGCACACAAGCAGATGTTAGATCCATCACACACACACACACACACACACACACACATTAAAAAAGATGGAGAAAATCATTTTAAAAAGCCAGTAGCCACAGTCTCATCCACACTGCAGAATTAACGCAGTTTGACGCCGCTTTAATTGCACTGGCGCAATGCTACGAAATTCTGGGATTTGGGTTTCATGAGATATTTGGCCTTTGCTTGGGATGCATCTGCACTGTAGAAATAATGCAGTTCGACATGCTATATGGGATCCTGAGATTTGTAGTTTTGCAAGGTCTTTAGCCCTTTTTTGCCCAAGAATGCTGGTGCCTCATCAAACTACAAATCCCAGGATTCGGTAGGAAGGAGCCACGGCAAGTAAAGTGGTATGAAAACGGATTATTTCTGCAGTGCGGATGCAGCCTGAGAGGCAATAAATAATTTTTTGAAAGATGAAGATGAACAAACTCCAAGTAGTTCCACTTCTTTTGCAAGGAACTGCTGCCAAGCTCTGGCTGGAAGGGCTGTGAGTCTCCCAATCTGTGGACTTTTTTGGGGGGAAGGGCCTTACTTTCTCGCCAGGTAGCCCCGAGATTGGGCCTGGAAGGTAATGATGATGTCCGTAATCTTCAGGTCTCTTTCCTCCTCCAGGTGAGCCAAGACGCCCGTCCGGAAGAAGATTTTGCTCTGGCCGATCCTGTACAAGTTGGGATCAAGTTCCAGGGCTTTGATCTGTGCAAAAGTGGAAAAGATTAAGGTTAGAACATCATACTGCATTGCATGCACATAGACAGGGCCTCCTTGGTAGCTGCACCCCAACTATGAATATTTATTTATTTATTTCCAAAGATTTATATCCCACCTTTCTCCCACAATGGGATTCAAGGCTATGAAACTATGAAACTCCCTGCCCAAGGATGGCTGTATCTATACTGCAGAAATAACCCAATTTGATACTGTTTTAACTGCTGCCACTCAACGCAATGGAATTTCTGGGATTTGTAGTTTGGTGAGACACTTAGCCTTCTCTGTCCAAGAGCCCTGGTGCTTCATACAACTCCCAGGATTCCATAGCATAGAGCCCTGGCAGTTAAAGCGGTGTCAAACTGGTTTATTTCTGCAGTGCAGATGTAGCTGAAGTTAGGCTGGCCTCATCTCTTCTGAACAATTCTGGTTTGCATTGGCTTCCATGTTAGAAATTGCTCTATTTTTAAAGTGCATTTGATGGTTATTTTTAGACTGCTTAAAAATGCCTTTTAAAGAGCATGCAAAATTGGGCTGTTTTATATTTGCATTATTTTAATGACTTTTGTTTGCTCATTGCCTTGGGAGTCCTTATGGGCTGGGAGGCAATATGGAAATATCTTCAATAAAATAAAATAAAAGTTTGAGTACCCTGAACCTACAGAAAGCAAAGGTGTCTCTTTCTCAGCCACCCAAATGGAGAATTTTGGAATATTTTGGATTTCAGATTTCCAGATAAGGGGGACTCAACTTGTAATAGAGTGAATGATCGGACATTAAAAACTATACATGATGGAGGAATTGGTTTTGCTCACCATGAGGACGCAGGCCTGCTTCCCATCCATAAATCCTTTCGGAATGGCACTTGCAGCAAGGATTTCATAACTAAAGGGGAAAGCATATTAAGAATATTATTGAAAGCCACCTAAAATTATAGGGTTATTCTATTTTGGGAGGATAGGGTTTTCCCCCTTGCGTAGCACCTTTAGACTAAAACCCAGGATGGATTGACTGCCCCACCAAAATAGGGGTCCCGAGTCAACCATCTACTGCCCCCAAAACTGGACAATCGGTTGGTCTTCTGTGTCCAGGGTCCGGCTCTGATAAAACCCTTTAATCCCATCAGATACTTTGATTCTGGCAATGTCCCTTGCAGACTATTCCTTCTCACCCTCCAGCCTGGTTTTTAGTCTCATTTTTGGTGTGCAGTTTAAATTAATAATCAACAGTTTCTGTTAATTCCCCGAAACACAGACTGCGACACACAAATTCAGTAAACACCTCAAATGTCATGATTTTGCAGGGATTTTTAAAAAAATAAAATACATTTTTAAAAAGCAGGAGGAAGTTCAGTCATAATGCACACAGTGTGGGTTGCTCTTTGGAAGGTGTCTGCAAAATGCAAAAGTCCCAAAATGCCGATAGCAGTTTAAGACCAGCTGGGCAAAAGGTATGCCTCCTATCTGACCCGGTCTGCACTGGTCACTTGCACCGGATGGGGTTACATTTCCCTTGAAGATGCAGATCTGCAAAATCTGCAGCCTTAATGCCTGTAAAGAGATCTTGTAGCACCTTTCAGACTAATTGAAAGAAAGAAATTGGCAACATGAGCTTTCCAAGACTAAAATCTACTTCCTCAGATGAATCTGGAGTTTTGCAAATTTGGGATTTGGAAATGCATCTGAGGAGGAAGACTTAAGTGTCTATAAAAGCTCATGCTGCCAACGTCTTTCTTTGCTGCAAGATCCCTTTGCAGACTGATTTTACAGACTAACACGGCTATATCTCTGAATCCATTAAAACTTATTTCTCTTACCGTTGGCGGAATTCCTGGAAGACAATCCTGTTCGGGAAACCTTGGCGGCAGATACGGATCCCTTCCAAAACGCCGTTGCACCTCAGTTGCTCCAGCACCAAAAAGGCGTCTAGTTTTCCTGACTATAAAACACACAGAGAGAGAAAGAAGTGTTGCAGTTCCACCCAAATACACAGCAAAGAATGCAAAGCCTAAGGGCAAAACTCAAACGTTTGCATTTTATGCGGAGTCAATGGCGGCGGGCAGCTGGCGTTTCAGGACTGACCCGTTTTTCATGGTTGGGGATGATGCACCGGACGAAATTTGGGCTGGTGTTCCTGAGGGTGGTCATCAGCTTGGTGAGCTGCTCCTTGTATAACTGCCCAACTGTCCGAAACATCCCTTTCTTGGTCTTGGAGGCACTTGGGAGGGAGCTTTCGGTCATCTTGGCCATCTGGTCAAGGCCAACAATCCGGTCAACTGAAATGCAGCCAAATTCACTGTGAGCTCAACCTCAAAGAGCATTCCCAGTTGCAAATAAATAAGGATGCTACACAACACACACACACAATGCTAATAAACGTGGGAAATGATGATGATGATGATGATGATGATGATGATGATTGAAATGTGGCTCCTGCATCTTCTGACTATGAATCCCACAGTCTTAACTATGGGGTCACGGTGCATTTTGCAAGCTTACCGTCTTTCCAGAGATCTGCCACAAACTTCTCGGAGGACTGATTTAGCAAAGCCGTCACATTATCGTTCAAGGGATCCATGTTCTTGGTCAGCCAGGCAGTTGCATTGTAGATAACCTTTTTTTTGGGGTGGGGGGTGGGGGAGAGAGAGAGACAAAGCAAAACAAAATATACACAGCATGTGTCACTCCAAATTTTGCAGCTGACAACTCCAACCCTGCATAGGATACCAGGCTGGGATAAATAAAAAAGGTAATTGCAGAGAACAAACTTATTTGCTCTGTGCAATCCCATGGTAAATCAGAAATGCACAGTTTTGGCAGGCAGGTACCCAGGAAGGTAAAACGCCTGTCTCTTCCATACCTTCCCTGCATAATGCATGATGCAAAACTCTGTCTTGTCCTTCAGCTGCTTTTGCTTCTGGAATTTGGGGTGGTTGCCTTGCTCTGTGCTTAATTTCTCCACAAAGGAGGTGTCCGTAGCTTTTGGGAACCAACATTCCTCATCCAGCAAAGCCAAGACGCCAGGAGGGTTATTCTGAAATTGAATCAAACGAGGGGCTATCTATCGTTTAATGGTCCAGACAGAACGCTTGGCATGAGGCTTTAATCGGCGCGATGAGCCAGAAATTAGGAGAAAGGCAAGATCTAATTCAATCAATGAATGGATCAATAAATGCTTACCGGTCTTTCGATCAGCTCAATGCAAGGTTGCAAGTCCAAACCGAAGTCAATGAAGTTCCACTCGATGCCTTCCCTTTGGTATTCCTCTTGCTCCAGAATAAACATGGTGTGGTTGAAAAGCTGCTGCAGTTTCTCGTTGGTGTAATTAATGCACAGCTGCTCAAAAGAATTGATCTGGAAAAGAGAATTTGGAAAAACAGATCCGGTGAAGGGTTTTGAAAAGCGGCTCCCGAACCCTTTGGGGCGCCTTAGTGCAAGAAATAGGAAGAACTTGGAAGACTTTAATAGAATTGCAAACAGTAAGGAGATTATTTCCCCTTCCGAGGAGTCTAGGAGGAGACTATATTATACATAATATATTATATATAATATAGACCATGTTATATATAGTATATAGACTATATGTCTATATTTCTAATATAGATATTGAGCCTTTCTTATCTGAAATGTTTGGGGCCAGAAGTGTTTTGGATTTATTTATTTTCAGATTTTGGAATAGTTGCACATGAATAAGGAGATATCTGGGAGACGGCACCAAAGTCTAAACAAGAAATTCACTTATGTTTCACATGCACATTATAAACATAGCCTGAAGGTAATTTTATAAATAATATTTTTAATAATTTTGTGAAACAAGGTTTTTGTGGACGCTGAACCACCAGAAAGCAAAGGTGACACTATCGCAGCCATTTATGTTTGGCCTTTTTTGTCGGAGAGCTCTGGTGCTGCAACAAACTACAAATCCCAGGATTTCATAGGATGGAGCCACGGAGGTTAAAGCTGTGTCAAACTGCATTAATTCTGCAGTGTGGCAGCAGCCTAAAAAGCTCTTGCTAGTTACTTTTTATAGCAATGTTTTTGTTTCTTTAAAAAAAAACGTTGAGTTTTGGTAAGATTTCTTCTTGCTTTCCAAATTTACTTTTACTCGTGGTTTGCTTGCCCACCTGCCTTGTTGCGTATGAAATTTTGTAATCTCCTTTTGGTACCATTACCAATAAAAGGATAACTCATTGCATGTGAAATGTGACTTCATTGAGGCCTCGTTATCAAAAAGGAAAAAGGGGAAAGCGAAATAAGCCGCCGTACGAACCTCAAAAATCTCAAAGCCGGCGATGTCCAGGATGCCCAGAAAAGAGGCTCCTTGCCGCTTGGTCTTGTCGAGCGCCTTGTTCACGCGAGTCAAAATCCAGCGGAAAAGACGTTCGTACGTCGCTTTGGCCAAAGCCTCAATTGCAAAATCAGCCTGTTGAGAGAGAGAGGGAGACATATATATATATATATATACACATACACATATACATACACATATTCTGGTGCATGAACTCTCTTCTGGCAACAGGGAATATTGTCCAGCCATAAAGTTTTTTTTTTTTTTTTACTTAACCCTATATATATATCCCATTTTATTTAACCCCATATATTTAACCCCAGGTGCATGAACTCTTCCAGCACCTCGGAATATTGTCCAGCAATAAAGTTTGTTTTATTTAACTATATATATATATATATATATATATATATATATATATATATATTCTAGTGCATGAACTCTCTTCCGGCACCTGGGAATATTGTCCGGCAATAAAGTTTTGTTTTGTTTTTTAATTTTTTTTATATATATAAATCTTTATTGCTGGACGATATTATTTCCAGGTGCTGGAAGAGAATTGCACAGATCCCACAGTCTTCTGAAAAGGCAAAGAAAAGGCAAATAAAACCCAGCCCAAACTCTTGACCAGGAGCCAAGATGCCCAAAGGAGGAAGGAAGGCTGTTGTACTTTGGCCAGATCCTGAGACGGAGGCACAATCCCATGGAAATCAATGATGGCAATGCCCAGATGGAGGGAGGGAAAATGCAGAATAAGAGGGTCTTGGAAAGGGGCGAGATCCTCACCTGCTCCTTGGTCTGGGCTTTCTGAACTACGTCTCTCCCGACTTTGATCCTCGGGGTCAAGATGGACCGGGTGAAGTCCGTCACATTGATACCCATCAGATGGCACACTTTCTGAGCAGCTGGAATAAAACGAGAGAGGAAACGTGGCTTTGCAAAACATCACTTCCCCTCCATCTGGATCTGAGCCACTGATGAGAAAGAGACAGGAATAGCTAAGAATCACTTATTAATCCTGCCACACTGCAGAATTAATGCCGTTTGATAATGCTTTAATTGCCACGGCTCCACTTTATGGATTCACGGGATTTGTAGTTTGCTGTGGCACTGGAGCTCTCTGATAGACTCTCACAAAGCTACAGAAGGCCATAGCACTGCTGCAAAGGGCAGAATCCTGCCCTTCCCTGTCAGCTCAGGCAAAAGCAAACACGTTTGCCTGTGGAACTCATTGCTACAAGATATTACCAAGATATTTTCCAAAGTTTTACATATATTAATAGGGATAGAGCTGATGATAAGAGCCAGCGTGGTTTCATAGGCTAAACCGTGGTTCAGCATTGGATCGAATGGAACCCAATGGAAAGTTTATCTGTGGAACTCATTGCTACAAGATACGGCTACGCACCGCATCTGAAAAGTGCAACGGAGCAATCGTAAAGGACGGCATGCAATTAACATGCAATTAACAGTTAAACGACGAAAGCACGTGAAACTGCTTTTCATCATCCTGAAAAAGATTCCAGAGGAGCCGTGGCAATTAAAGTGGTGTCAAAGTGCATTGATTCCAAAGTGTGGATGCAGCCTTGGTTTCTTCTCCTCCTCCAGGAAGACCTTCCCAATTGGATTTTGGTGCATGGATTTGCACAGTCCTGGTGCACGGATTTGCACACGCGTCTTCAGTCCCGGCGGCCAGGTTTAGCAGCCTGTCGTTTGCTTTTTGCAGGGAAAACTGACCGCCAGGAGAGAAATGGTCTTCTTACCTGTATTGTCCGGCATGGAGGCCTGGTCAGTGTTCCTCTCCTTCTTGAAGACAATATTACCAAGCTGGAGGACGGAGGAGACCACCTTCAGCATCGCTGTCAAGAAATAAAGGAGAGAGAGAGCCCTCAAAAAACATGAATATGCCTCACTTTCTTGCCCTTGCCCAAAGTCCCCCAGTGGGTTTCCACGGCTGAGCAGGGATTCGAACTTTGGGCATCCTTTGGGTCATTTGTCCAGAATAAAGGATGGCGATGGCTTTGGGCATCCCTCGGCGTGTCTTACCGATCTGCTCTTCCTCGCTAAATCCCATTATCCCCATGGCTTCCAGGGTCTCTTGGAACATCTCATCGTCTTGCTGGGAAGGGATGGGGACATATCCGTTGGAAAGGAAGGTGTAGTTGTTGAAACCTTCAAGGAGGAGGTCATCTGGAAAGCCAGGAAGGAGAACAAAATGGAGGACACCTAGTATTTCTCCTACACCCCCAATAATAATAATAATAATAATAATAATAATAATAATAATAATATGCATCCTTATACACATTTGATCATGCGCATCCTTATATAAAATACATGCGGCAAAAACTGCAAAGCCTTTTTCCTTTTCTTTTTTTGCAGAGTTTAAAGAGTTTGGGGGGAATTCCTGCAACTTGCATGTGGCTGCTGAAATCGTATTCTAATTGATTGGAATGAGGAGCATCTTCATCATGTAGACAAGCCCTTACTTACTCCCCAATCGTCCTGCTTTGACAGGGACAATCCTCATTAACCCTCTACCATCCCACTTTCCAGGTAGCTGTTAAAACATCCCGGTTTCTCCATCTTCCTCCCACTTTTGCTCTCAATTGCTGCAAGGTGAGTTCCAAGGTGTTTGCACTCAGTCATTGCAGCAAAGGAGAGACTCCTGCCCTTCCCTGTCAGCTCAGGCAAAAGCAAACTGCCGCAGCAGCAGCTTCTCCTAATTCTAGCTTCTTCCTCATTCAGTTTTCCACTTTAGGAAGAGTACTTTGAATCCTGAGTTAGAGAGTCTCGCTAGTGTCTCCCCAAACTCCAACTCCAGGGATGGGTCCTGAAAGGGTCTCCAAATTCCAATCTACGGCTACAACAGACTTACTCTTCATTTGCTCGCTGGCCCCGGCAATCATGTAGTAAAATATGTGGAAGGTCCTCTCTTCTCGGGCTTGCCGGATGGCACGGGACTTCTCCAGCAAATCTGTCGGCGCGCGTTAAGCAAAAATATCCAGCCTCGGGCGTCTTTTTCAGGATGATGAAAAGCGGTTTCACATGCTTTCATCGTTCAACTGTTAATTGCATGCTAATTGCATGTCATTCTTTATGATTGCACTTTTCAGATGCGGTGCGTAGCCGTATCTTGTAGCAATGAGTTCCACAGATAAACTATCCATTGGGCTCCATTTGATCCAACGCTGAACCACGGTTTCAGCCTATGAAACCACGCTAGCGCTTATCATCAGCTCTATCCCTATTAATACATGTAAAACTTTGGAAAATATCTTATTTGTCTAGCTAGGATAATACCTTGCAGCAATGAGTTCCACAGGCAAACTATCCCTGGATTGCACAATGTTTAAATCATTAATTTTGAACGACTAACTTTAGACGTGGGTTGTTTTAAAATGAGCGCGCCTTGCTTGTCCTTTTAAATTGGTGTGTGTTTTAACCAATATGTTTTAACTGATGCTGTTCGTTAATTGTTGTTGTCCCTGGCCTCGATCCATGGAGGGAGGCAAGTGATAAATAAATAAATAAATATATTATTATTATTATTATTATTATTATTTATTGACCATTAGCCTAATGTATGGAGAAGGCCAGCTTTGGCCTTGCTGCCTTTCTCCCATCGCTTTCAGAAGATGACCATATGTTTGAATCAGGCCTCTCCAGGTCATTTTTAAATTATGAATTTTAAAGTATTGGTTGGTTGGTTTTAAGATGCATTGGTTTTTTATGATCTTTTAACGGATGGCAACCGTTTAATTTTAACAATTGCTATTTTAATCCGTTTCAGTTTAATTTACTTTTAAGGGGTGGGTGGGTGTGGGAATATGGTATGGGATTTGGATTGATTTTAAATTTTTGTCATGTTTTAATGTGTTGTACGCCGCCCCAATTGCATGGTAGAGGGGCGGGATATAAATAAAAATTATTATTATTATTATTATTATTATTATTATTATTATTATTATGTTGTTGTTGTTGTTGTTGTTACCCACCAGAATCCATAGGGAGAGGCAGATTATTATTATTATTAGTAGTAGTAGTAGTATTATTAGTAGTAGTAATAGAGTATTCTGCTTCCCCTTTTGCTGAGTTTCCCCCAATTTCTTTGCATTGGGGATTTTCCTTCCCTTGTAAGGTAGACCTACTGCCCCATTGCCCTTCTCCATCATTTTCGGCATCCAAAGTCTTGCCTTTTTTGCAAAATACTTGACCTCTTTGCCTTTGATATTTACATTATTTGAGGGGTGGACTCCGGGAATGGGTCCCTTTGTTTGTTTCTCTGTTTAAACAAAGTGCTTTTGCACAAACAAATCCCCCGAGTGCGAAAGAGGCAACCGAAAGAGATTGCACGAAATCGACATTTACTGGAAATGTTTACATACATGTTTCCAGGGAGAGCATTGCCTTTTTGCATCGGATGCGATGCAGCGGAGAATGGCGCAGATGTTTCGGTCTGAAGGCACTTCCTTCCAGGAGGAGAGAAAACGAAGCCTCTATAAAGATGCTCCAGTCTTGACCGCTAGCGATGCTAGGCCTCAGCAATAGAAGTGCGGGGTCAGCGGTCAGCGGTCAGCGGTCAGCGGTCAACTCAAAAAGGATACAGGTTTCTATGTTTGCTCCGACGATGTATCCGGTTACGTCAAAATTGATGCGGATGAATTTGCCCTGCCGGCGAGAAGAAGAGACGGAGATGGTTGGCGCGGCTTCTGCGTTTGAGATTCGCCATTCCTTAATTTTCCTAAACTTTCATTCACCTTCCTAAGGCTGGCATCCACATGCAGAAAAAATAATCCAGCTTGACACCACTTTAACTTCCACGGCTCAATAAATACTACGGGATTCTGAGGATTTGTAGTTTGCCGAGGCACCGGGGCTCTCTGACTGACTGAGAGGGCTCAATAATTCACCAAAACTACAATCCCCAGAATTTCATAGCATTGAGCCGTGGCGGTCAAAGTGGTGTCAAAGTGGATTATTTCTGCAGTGCGGAGGCAGCCTAGGATGCCAGGACAGATGAATATTGTGTGTTGGTGCTTTCATGTCGTTTCCGACTTATGGCGACCCAAAGACAAACCTATTATGGGGTTTTCTGGGCAAGTTTCTTCAGAGCGGGTTTGCCATTGCCTTCCCCTGAGGCTGAGAGAGTGTGACTTGCCCCAGTCCACCCAGTGGGTTTCCATAGCTGAGCAGAGGGCGATTCGAACCCAACACTCAAACCACTATGCCACACTAAACAGTCAGGTTTGCTCTGGAAATCCCTTTTAACACAACTCAGGGACAAACTGCAGAAACGGGATTTAAAAGCCAGTGACTCTCTTCACTAGCCTTCTTCAATGGGCTACCCTCCAGATGTGTTTGACTACATCTCCCATCGTCCCTAGCCAGGTGGCCATGCTGGGAATGGGCAACCCAAGACAAAAGCGGGTTGTTTTTCAGACATGACGGGGTAAATGTGACATTAAGCCAAACAGAAACTAGACAAAATCTGGTCCTTGTTATTTTCGGGATTTTAATGTTGCGTTAATGCTCATTAATGCTAAAGTCATGTGAAAACCAACCCACTTTTGTGGGTTTTGTCTACTTTCTTTTCGGGTTAACCCCCGATGTCATCTGAAAATCTACCCGCTTTTGCAGGGTTTTTTAACTTTAAATTCACTTTCTGCACAGGATCCATCCCATATGATAAAGCTGCAAACGCCCGCATTTCCCCATTGCGTGCACACCTAGAACCCCTTCAAGGAAAACCAATATTTGCTGGTTGCACACGACCGTTGTTTGTGTGCGATCACATTTATCAACCTTCCCAGCTTTTGGGCAACTTACGAATCGGGAAGAGTTGTCGTTCTTCACAGTTTTGGCGTTCCCAAAGGCTTCGAGGATAGGGTTGGCTTGGAGGAGCTGCTTCTCCAACTCACCCTAAAAACGGATGCAGAGACCATTAGTTTCAAGGGGGGAAATTTTGGCATTTATTCAGCTGTAAAGCATCACACACCCGCAAACACACCGAGGCTTAAACCGAAAAGATGGCTCTGTCTCCGCAGAGAAATAAGGGGGAAGCGTACATTTTATCCTGTGCACAAGGTGGCAAATGCGGATCTTGCATTTCCGCTTGCAATGCAAACCGTTCAGGAATATGGGGCACTGTATACCCAATATGCATTTCCTAGTCTAGATGGAGGATATCATCTCTGCAAAGTATGAAAATAAAGGAATATTTCATCTCACAGTAATGCGAAGTTTTGCCTTATTGTTGTTCCTCTTCCTTCAATTGGTCTACTAATTCTCCCTTTGATAGACTTGGGTAAGGACACTGACAAATGTATTTTAGATTAAATAAATGGGATCAATTTGTTGTTGTTGTTGTCGTTGTCGCTCTCTTGCTATCAAAAGCAACCCATCTCCTTTCGTTTCTTGCTCATTAAAGGCCAACTCTCAATATTTTACCTGCTGAGACTCACCTGTCTCCAGGTTAGAGATATAGAGAATTTTCACTTCGAATTTCCTCCTCTTTGGAAAGAAAGATATGTGGATATATCGGCCCATTGAGGAAGGAATCGACCAATGTAATTCTCTTTTTTAAAACATTTCAGAGCCTTTTCTTTATTATTGGAAAAAATTGTTTGCACAGAGATCTTAGGTTAGGGTTTTTTGTGTAGGAAACAACTTTTTCCTTGCTGAAAACTTTGCATTGTTTGCAAAATATATCCTTTTCTGTGCAACCGTGTAGCTGTTTTGTGCAAACAATTTTCCCCACCAAAAAAACAAGGCTTGATGTGCAAAAACTGGAGGGAAATGTGTAAATGCTCTTGCAATTTTTTCCCCCTAATAAACAATTTTTTTAAAAAAAATGATTACTTCTTCCATGTGAAAATGAAGCGAGCAAAGAGGAACCCTCCCTACTTTCTCAGGAACGAGTGTGCCGAAGCATTTTTTAATTTGCAAGAAGACGATGCTGAAAATTAGGGCAAGAAATGGCAGGAAATAATCTTGGATGTAATGAAGCAAAAAGCAGCCTACACTGCCTCTATTAATCATGTTAAATGCAGGGCTTTTGAAAGGTTGGATACGACAAAAACACAACGCACAAATTCCTTGTACAATTAAACGACAATGTTTGTGTTTTTTCCGTCCCATGCAAAACAACAACAACAACAACAACACGCATGCATTTACACACCACTGATTACTAAGACACAACAAGCAAGCCATGCAACCACAACCGGAGAGGCATCGATGAACCCTTTTCTTAAAGCAATGGTCAAGTTGAGGAAACCCATCAGGATCGAAGAAGGGTGCATCTACGCTCCAGAAACAATGCAGTTCGGACCCACTTTAACTGCCGTGGCTCCATCTGACAGAATCCTGGGATCTGTAGTTTGGTGAGGCACAAACCCTCTTTGGCAGAGAAGGCTACAGGCCTTGCAAAACTACGCATCCCAGGCATCTGGATGGAAGATGGAGCTGCAGCACTTAAAGTGGTGCTGAACTGCATTATTTCTACAGTGTAGATGCATCCCAAGAGAAAGGGAAGTCATCAGATATAGGTGGAAAATATAATTTTATATATAAATTGAAGCCTTGCAAAAGGCCACTCAACGGACGGATGGGGGAAAGTTGCTCTTTTGCTCCTTTTCTCTCTCAAGCTACCTTTTATTTATTAGTATTTCTATAGTGTGCATCCATATGTGGAATAGCACTTGCATAGGATTATTTTTCTGTTCTTCTTGCTATATGCCTCCAAGTCAATTCCAACTTGCAGCAACACTATCATGGGGTCTTCTTGGAAAGACTTCTGCTTTCCTCTGAGGCTGAGAGTCTGTCAGTTGCCCAAAGCCACCCAAGGGGTTTCTAGGGCTGTGCGGGGATTTGAACTCAGATCCCCCAGGATCCTAATCCAGCGTTCAAGCCACTCCATCACAATGGATCAATGGCTTTTTTGACAGCCAGTCCATTCTGCTACGTTGGCCATAATGGCTGACCAAGTGGCATTTGTTCCGGGAATACTACCCCAATTTCCCTCTAATTGCCAGGATACAAATAAAAATTTATTATTATTATTTATCACTATAAGAACTTCCTTATGTATATATGTATGTATATCTGAGATGGGGGGAGAGGATAATCAATGGCCGCACTTTGCATCCAGAAGACCGCATCGCCTGGTCTTGCAGCATCAATCAATCCGACATGCTCCAATCCAAATATGTACTTTGGGGGATTCTCTCTGGGGCAATAAATTAGATCTCAACAGCTGAGAATTTTAAAGTCCTTCAACAAACGACAAACCTGAGGACTCCCTACAATGCACTATCAAACTGCAATGGCAGTATAGTGCGGACACACTCAAGATCTGGAGCGTTCCTATGCTCCAAGTTCAGAGAACATGGCTGGAACCTTGTTGATATTTCAGACCCGTCTGGTTTTTGCTAATTCTCACTTTTAGGCTCCCCTTCACCGTTGCAAAGTGTGCCACATCTGCACTAACAACATGTGCAAGGGTTCACGCTTAAACTTTTGGCAGGATGCCTATTGCACTTATCTAAGCACGGTTTGCAGGTGCAGAAATCTCCCCAAAGAAGAAAGGATGGGCAAGCGATGCAGAAAATCAAAAATGGATAATAAATGCACAGCATGCAAGCAGATCCAAATGGCAAAGGCTCTCTTGTCAACTTCCACGCAGTGATGTACCGCATCAAAGGGTTGCCCCCCGGGGGTTCAAGCATCTCTCAGTTCCAGAAGTTACTTCTTTTCTCTCCAGTGAAACTCCATCACTTCTGGGCAGTTAACATGTCCAGCCTGGCAGGAGTTTTATTTATTTGCCCTTCCAGGGATTGATTGGTCAGAACATGGGATTTTTCCAAAAGAGCTGATGCTCTTTGGAGAGAAACATTTTGCGAGTGTCTGATTCACGACGGCGATCCAAAACGGTCTTTCGAAACTAAAGTCCACTGTGGTTTGTGTGATGCTAGAGATTGCCCAGAGATGGGGGAAAGTGACCCTTTTTCTGGACTACCCTAGACCTCCCAGAACCCAGATTCTGGGAGGAACAGAGTCCCCAAAAAGGACCCTTTTCCTCTCCCCAACCTCTGCAAAATGACCCTCTTGGTGACTTCTTCACAAGGTGGGGTGGAGTGCGTCAATTCCATGCAGATCCACAATCTGTGACTTTTTCACAAACACACACACGCACACACGCATTGCGCACACACACACACGGAAGAATCCAGATTACTCACGTAAGCAAAAGATGGCCCTTGCTGCGGTCAAATAACATGGCATAAAACAATGGTCAGTTATCTTTGCCCGGTACATCCCGAAATATTATACCTATATCTATATCTATATCTATATCCATATCCATATCCATATCCATATCTATATCCATATCTATATCTATTATTGTTTCTCTGGAAAGGGGTTCCCATTCCATTCCGGACTGAGCAGAATATTGGGGACTGTCTCTTCCAAACTGCTTGGAAGATATGCATAATTTTACATGCCTCCCTCCCTCCCTCCCTCTGGTCTGATTCCCAATATAGAGGATGCGCCCCAATATTTTTAAGGGTTGAAAGGTAAACTGGGGATCTGGTGCGCCTCTCGCACCCGGACCTTGCAAGTGATGGAGCCACATTTGGAAAGCTATGCGCTCTCCTCCTCTTCTTGCATGCGCTCCAGGAGTGGATGTCAAACAAAGAGGCCCTTTTTCCATAAACACAAGAGCTGTGACATAACCGCGTCCTTTTAGGAATATGTCAGCTATTTGGCAAGAGAAGGAAGGAAGGATGTTTTTTGGGGGCCAGGGGGGAGGATTGAAAAACCAACTACTGCGGAGGGAGTTTGGCCGTCCAGCCGCCTCGGTGCCAAGGGTCATCCCGAAAAACAATAGCCCCAGAAGTGGGAGCGCTTACTTACCGTGATGCTGGTGTCCTTTTTGCCCTTGTGAGAGGAGGCCACCACCGCCAAATACTGGATGACCTTCTTGGTGTTTTCGGTCTTGCCGGCCCCCGATTCCCCTCTAAGAAATAAAGCGTGATTATTATTAATTAATTAATTTATTAATTATTTCCAGGATTTATATCCCACCTTCTTTCTCCCACAGTGGGATTTCTCCCTCCTGTGCCCAAGGATTCTGTAGGATGGAGACCCACGGCGATTAAAGTGGTGTCAAACTGCATTAATTCTGCAGTGTAGATGCACCTTCGGACCAGTGGCTGATCTGGTTCAGTTCTGCAATGGTGTACACACACACTCACACACACACACTCACACCCCTTTTAACCATGCAGCTTCTCTGAAATTGAGGAATTACGGATGGCGAAGATCCAAAAGCCACGTCAAAGGGTGGCAATGGTCCACGCTGGCAATCTGGCCTTTTCCATCCTCACAGATACCATTATAGCACTATGATTCCACTTTAACTGTCATGGTTTCCATACCTGCCAACATTTTTGTGGATGAAAACCAGGACACCAATGACCAAGCCACATCGGAGTGCAGGCAAGATGGGGAAAGATATTCCTGAGGAAGGACAGCAGTTTGCTTTTGCCTGAGCCAACTGGGAAGGGAAGGGCTTCTCCCCTTTGCTGAGTTAGTTGAATGAAAGCTGCTTTTGCACTTTGAATTCAGTTTGCAGCAGTGGAAGTAAGCAAAGGGGGAAAGTGGGAGGAGGAGAGAGAAACCGGGACATTTTAAAAGCAGCTGGGAAAGTGGGATGGCACAGGATTAATTGGGAATATTGTTACCAAATTGGGAATGTTGGTGGGTTTGCAATGGAAGTAAAATGGGGGCAATGGAGAAAAGTGGGAGGAGGAGAGAGAAACCGGGACATTTTGAAAGCAGCTGGAAAAGTGGGATGGCACAGGATTAATTGGGAATATTGTTACCAAATTGGGAATGTTGGTGGGTTTGCAATGGAAGTAAAATGGGGGCAATGGAGAAAAGTGGGAGGAGGAGAGAGAAACCGGGACATTTTGAAAGCAGCTGGAAAAGTGGGATGGCACAGGATTAATTGGGAATATTGTTACCAAATTGGGAATGTTGGTGGGTTTGCAATGGAAGTAAAATGAGGGCAATGGAGAAAAGAGGGAGGAAGAGAGAGAAACCGGGACATTTTGAAAGCAGCTGGGAAAGTGGGACTGCAAAGGATTAATGGGGACCGTCCCTTCCTTCCAAGCCAGGAAAGTTGGAGGGCAAGTGAAGCTGTTTGAAAGAGGGAGCAATTGGAAAGGTCACCAGGGATCTTCCTCGGGTTCCTCTCGGCTTGGAAGCCTTCCACCGTTTTTGCCGCGGTGCCATTCTTTTCCCTAATTAGGAGGCCCCTTTTCCTCAAGGCAGACCCACTGATAAATGGATTTTTAAAGAATTGGGATAGGGAGGAAGATTTGGGAGGGTGCCTTAAAAGGCCAGGCTCCGTTCCCTTCTGGGATGAGTTTTGTGATTCAAGATAGCGGATGATGGCACGCTCCCAAAATGGCTCTTTGGCTTCAGAGAAAGGATGGACGGATGGACGGATGGAGGAAAGCAGATTCGGTCTTCTCCATTATAGGGACAGGGAGAAAAGGATCCCTTTTCCAGAAAAACAGATCTTTGGTCTTGGTTCAGGGCTGAGAGAGAGGCGTCTTCATGGAAGAGTCCTCTTGAAGCTGTGGACTTCCTGGCACCGTCCTCCATTATTGCAATAGCAACAAGCGACTTTTGCAACGGAGTAGAAAAAATTGTCGGATCCAATCTTGGGTTGGAATTTCTGCAACTCCAGTATCTCTTTGTGACCATTTTTGCCCCACATTTCTACCCTTGGGTCCTATGAATAACATACCCTCTGATATTTTACGGAGAAAAACTGCAAAACATGCGGCTGAGCCACATCAGAGCATGGTCAAAATGGCAAAAGTTATAAATGGGAAGAAGGCACAAGCTACAAGAGATGCAGCAACTTGCTTTTGCCTGAGTCGACTGGGAAGGGGACGATTCCACCGATTTCTCTTAATGGAGTGGAAGCTTCCTTTGCCATTTGAACTCATTTTCAGCAATAGAAGGAAGCTGAGGACAAAAGTGGGAGGAAGAGAAGAGAGAAACCGGGACATTTTTATAGCAGCTGGAAAATGGGACGGCAGAGGATTAATTGGGTCTGCCCCTAAGACATTGCTGGGGGCAATTCTGGGCTATGTAGGAGCCTGCAAAATTATCTCTCTCCATCCTGCTGAGCACTAGTTATGGGTCCATTTCCAGCTGGCTTTGAACCTTAGCTAAATGGAGCTTCCTTGGCCTGGAGCAGTGAACCTCTAAGTACGCTTTGCCCTCCAGTCCTGCCTTTATGGGGGGATGCAATGGGACTCAATGGGGGTTTCCATGTCCTCCCAGGTTTTATTCTGGACTATGAAGAAGTTGTCTATGGTGCTCCACTCGATGCATCACATCCGGGACTGTGGCTAAAGGTCCTTTAAACTTTGCTAAAAAAGCTAAAGCCCAGAGTGGATCCCCCGTGAGCCCCCTTCCCCAAAATGGGAGCCACTGGTCTCTACTGGGTGGATAAACTGGGCTGATGTGGACCCAGTTCTGTGCCACCGATTTGCAAAGCAGGGAAACTTGCAGCCAGCTTTTTGCTGAACTATTATGTCCATGCTTTGCTGATAAAACTATAATTAAGTGTTCTGGGAATGGGTCCAGCGCAAAAATGCCATTTTGGGGGACATTTGCGTAAAAAGCTTTCGTATAAATCTCCTTTCCATCTTTGCGTCTCAGAAGCAGAGCCTTTGAACTCTTCCTGCTTCCCTTCTCTATCCAATTCCTCCTTTTATCTCATTTCTTTTCCAGAAAATAGGAAGGATTCCCAGGAGATGCCCGCTTCCTCCCTGGTTCTGAAACTGGGAATCTTGGGAATGAGGAGCCAAAGCTCATCAGCTTTGGAAATGGAAGGTCTTGGGTTCGAATCTCGTCCAAGTCCAAACCGTGGCAAAGAAAGTGCAAGAGACTTGCCTTGACTGGGAATATTTCTTATTTTTTTGAGCGCACATAAAAAGCAAACCTCTTTTTGGCTGTCCATCTTATTGGAGGGGTTGGAAGTGCCTCTCACTTTAATTGCAATTTTTAAAAGAAAAGAGAGAGAAGGAAGCTCAGTGCTTCAAATAATAAAGATAGTAAATAAATAAATCCAAGGTCTGGGGTCACAGGTGGATTGCAATGGAGCTCCTGGGAACACAACCGACTCTTCCTTCCACTTTGAAATTAAATATTATTTCCTGCCGAACTGATAAAAAGTTCAGGAGCTTTCAGTGTCCAGCCTTGTGAGGTTTCGGCACAAAATTTCCGCAGCAACTTCTAAGGAAAAAGTGGATAAAAAGCATTCCAAAAGACACAGAAAGAGAGAAAAATCCATCTGCTAACTTTCTTGGCACAAGGATGCCTCTGTTGTTGTGCGTCGCCTTTTGGATCAAACACACAACAAAGTGTTTTTTGTGTTTATTGCAGCCGAAAGTAGAAATAGGAAAGCCAACACTTCTATCTTTTGGTATTTCCTTTTCAGAGAAGGTTCCAAAGCCTGGATTGCATCTGAACAGAGAGAGAGAGAGCTCTAAAGCACTATATATATATATATATATATATATATATATAATATGTGTGTTTATTGCATTTCCTTCCCTTGTCTCTACTTTGACAAAAATAGCATTTAAGGTGGCTGGCAAGCATCATCCAATACTCCATGGTTATAGCCCTATGGCTGCGTCCACACTTGCAGAAATAATTCAGTTCGACACCTTTAACCTCCATGGCTCAAAGCAGTGGAATTCTGGGATTTGTCATTTTGGGAGATAGTCAGCCTTCTCTTGCCAGAGAGCACAACAAACTACAAATCCCAGTATTCCAAAGGATGGAGCCATGGCAGTGAAAGCGGTGCCAAGCTGCATTGTTTCTTTCTGCACTGTGCCTTCATGTATTAACTGCATTAATTCTGCAGTTGCAACCGATTTGGATTAGTGTTAAGGCGGTCTATAACTGGGGATGCCATTGAAGTGCATTTGGTGCTAGAGCTCCCAAAGGAACCCTCACGAAACTACAAATCCCAGGACTCCATGGGACGAAGCAGTAACTGTTAATGGGTACTCCCAAAGTCACAGGTAGCTTTTCAGAAAAAGGAATTGTTCCTATGCATGACCCCAGAGGCCAAGAAATGGGGCTGGGTTTGGTTTTTGCACCCTTTCCAAAGAGTGGAGTTGAATTGTACATCCCATCCTGACCAATATATATATATATGTGTGTGTGTATATTGCGTTTTTGAGAGTGTGTAGAAAAAGATGGGAATGAGAAGAGAGAAAGCATGCATGATGCTATTTGTGGGGTCCTTTGCTCCACACCTTCCAGGTGAACTGGACTACATCCTCACCAGGAATGATGGGAGTTGCAGTCCAACACACCTGGAGGGAGCTTCAGGTTTGTAAATGAAGACTGCAGAGGAAAGTGATTGAAGCAAATAAAAAGACAGTGTTGTGTGGATCCAAATCACAACCGAAGGGTAAGGAGAGAGAAAGAGAAAGAGAGGAAGGATGGATGTCATTTGGATTGGGTCTACTCACGTGCAAAGGATGGACTGGTCCTCTCGGTCTGCGCAGGGAAAAAAGGGGGAAAACAGAATTAAATCTGAGCCCTTTTAGCTTAGTAGGAGTTATTCAACACACACACACACACACAGAGCTCCATTTTCTCATCTGTGTTTCCAACTTTATAAAACTGGTTTCCAAGCAAAGGTTAAAGAAAGTGGCCTTTTTTTTTTAGACTACAGCTCCCAGAATCCCCACGCTGGCCACACAGGCGTGCTTGCAGGCCAACCCAGAGGTTGCAGGAAAGAGAAGAAACAGGGGAAACACTAGGGGCCTTGCCCCCCCCCCGCGACCCACCCAAAATTGCAAAATTGCAAAGTGATGACTGCCAAAATGACCATTCAGGGATGCTGTATTTGTGTATTGGCAGAATGAGAGCCAGCATGGCGTAATGGTTTGAGTGTTGGACTAGGACTCTAGAGATCAGGGTTCGATTCCCCGCTTAGCCATGAAAATCCACTGGGTGGCCTTGGGCAACAAGTCACACTCTCTCGGCTCCTTCAGGGGAAGGCCATAGCAAACCTCCTCTGAACCAACTGTGGCAAGAAAACCCCAGGATACCTTCGTCTGAAGCCGGAAACCACTTGAAGGCACACAACACACATAAACGAGAAACCCACTGGGTGGCCTTGGGAAATAAGTCACACTCTCTCAGCCTCCTTAGGGGAAGGCCATAGCAAACCTTCTCTGAACCAACCTAGCCAAGAAAACCCCAGCATAGCTTCACCTTAAGGGTCACCACAAGCCAGAAACGACTTGAAGGCACGCAATAACAAGCATGGCAGAACGAAGGTGGACTAGATAGCCTTTGGGGGAACCCTTCCAACTCAATAGTCCTGTGCTTGTGTTCTAACTTAAGTCCAGGAAAGCTGGGGAAATCTTGCTTCCACTTTTGCAAAGAAGGGCTGCTGCAACCTCCAGGGCTTTCTTGGCCAAGAGCCTGGTTCGGATTATGCCCAGCCTTTGTCGGTTTCCCTCTTGGGAGACCCAAACACACGTTCCTCCTCTGCTTAATCTCAGGCCCAAATCGGATGGTTTCTCCGCAAGGAAGCTGCTCTGAGCGGGCAGCTTGACCATAAAAGGAGAAAGCCTTTGGCCGGGCATCTCTGCCTTGCCTTGCTTTGCCTTGCCTTGCAGCCGTTCCCCATTTTCCTGCTCTCCAGCCTCTTTGGGGGAAAGAAAGAGAAAACAAGGCCGGAGAGGCCAAAGCAATGCCAAAACCCATTGCCCCGCTTTCAGACCCTACAACAAACCCCAAAGCAGTGAGGATTTGGGGAGAGGCAGGGTGACCGCGAAAGAGCAAGGGCAAGGCATTGCAAAAAGGAAGGCCTTCCAGAAAAAATGACAAAAGACAAGCTAGAAACCCTGATATTCGGGCTTCTCGGTCGTGCTCAAAATTTGGAAGGTGTTTTGGAATTCAGGTTGTTTTCACTTTAGATCCAGTTTTTGCACGGGATCCGTTCCGTGTGATAAACTCCTAAGAAGAAGCACATGGGAAGTTTCATACCCATTTTGAGTTTTAATCTCTTTCGGGGTGCATTTGATTCACATTAAAGGTGTTTAATTCACACTAAAGGTGTTGAAACTCCAGCAAATGAGCTTTGGTCCTGTCCCATTTTGCAGCAATTTGTACCTCCATTATGGCCAATATCCAGGAGAAATGTTCCCCATTTCTGTTTCCCTGCTTTCTCCTTTCCAGCAATTCTTGTTATTGCAACCTCCAAAACACAGCAGTTGTGTTTAATACACAAACTCCAGAAAGGGCTACTAAGAGGAAATGGCATTTATGTATGTATGTATCACTTAAGGAGAGCTACATTTTTGCACAAAGGGATGTAGCTTCATTTTAAGCAATGCTTGCAAACTTTATCCTCTCCCATCATATTAGAAAGTTTTCCCCCTCTTTAATCAAAAGTCTGCATTTTTCCACTTTCTTTTAAATATTCCGGTTCCAATGCTGCCTTTGGATTGCAGAAAATCTCTCTGTCTCCAAAGTAAAGTGTCTTAAATTGGATCAATGGTTTAAAGGTTTAAACATTTTTGCTCTATTTTTGTTTTAAATTTACATTGCAAGCCACTTTGAGTCCTACTGGGGAGAAAAGCAAGAAATAAATAAAATAAACAAATAATAGGGGGATAGAAAGCGAGCCAAAATGGCATAGTGGTTTGAGTGCTGGGCTACGACTCTGGAGACCAGGGTTCGATTCCCAACTCACCCATGAAACCCACTGGCTGACCTTGGGCAAGTCACACTCTCTCAGCCTCAAGGGAAGGAAATGGAAAAGCTCCTCTGAACAAACCTTGCCAAGGAAACCCCACGATTGCTTCACTTTAGGGTTGCCATAAGTTGGGATTTACTTGAGAAGCACATAACAACAGCAACAACAGAATCCAAAAAGCACCAGATCCTGTCTGATCTTGGAAGCTAAGAAGGTTCAGCCCTGGTTAGGACTGGGATGGGAGACCACCAACAAACGCTGGAGTCCCTATTTTGGAGGAAGAAACTAGCAAAGCCACCTCTGAGGATTCCTTGCCTAAGAAGATCTTGTGAAATTCATGAAGTTGCCAAAGTCAACAGAAGACTTGAAGGATCTGAAGACTTGAAGTGGTGAAGACTTGCCCTGCAAATAATACCTGAGACATTAATAATATCACTCCGTCGTTGCATCTGAAAAAGTGGATTTATACCCACGAAAGAAAGCTCATGCTAAAATAAAATAAAAATCCTTTTTCTTCCCCTTCCTCTTTTTTATGCTCCAAGAAGCACAACTGCATCTTTGCAAACTGTTCCTTGGAAATTCCTCTTGCAAATTTTAGGAAATGGTTTGCGGCTCTGCACAGAGACAGATGAAAGAGGAAACCCCCGCCGGCCAGAATTAGCCCTTGCTGGCTATCTTTTCCAAGCAGCAGGACCCAGATGACAGGCGTCAAGAAGGGTGATGGGTTAGTTAGCCCATCATCCACCTCCAAATGGGGGCAACTGAAGGAGGTTTCCCTACCAGAAATGGAGGCTGAGCTTCTCCGCATCTCTGACAACAACACCAAGGGATAGGCTGCAGAGTCATAGGCTGGAGAAATAATCCACTTTGGCCCCACTTTAAGTGCCATGGCTCCATGCTATGGAATTCTGGGAACTGTAGTTTGTTGTGGCACTAGAGCTCCACCAGTCATGCTCTCTCAGCTTCAGAGGATGGCAATGGGAAACTCCCTCTGAAGAAACTTGCCAAGAAAACCCCATGATAGGGTTGCCGTAAGTCGGAAATGACTTGAAGGCACAACAACAACAAGGTATCTGGTAAACACAAACAAGGAACTGAGCAAGGAGGCAGAAAGATTTGCAAAACTGGGGTGCAAGATATTGGGAAGGAACTCATTCTGTGACTTTTGGCTTCTACCTTGGAAACCTGGAGCCGTGGGTCCAGTTTTGGGCATCCCAGTTCAAGAAGGATATGGACAAGCTGGAAGGGGTCCAGAGGACGGTGACCGAGAGGGTCAAAGGTCTGGAGACCACCAAGCCTTATGAGGAATGGCTACAGAGTTGGGGATGTTTCGCTTGGAGAAGAGAAGACCGAGAGAAGACATGGTAGAGCCATCTTTAAATATCGGAAGGGGCATCATGCAGAAGATGGAGCAAGCTGCCGCAGAGACGAGGAAACAAACCAATGGATGCAAATGGCAAGAAAAGAGATTCCACCTCAACATTTGGAAGAATATCCTGGCTGGAAGAGATGTCTGACAGTGGAAGATGCTGCCTTGGAAGGAGGTGGACCTCCATCTTTGGAGGTCTTCAAACAGAGATCAGATGATGGCCCTCGCTTGGGCATGCTTCAGTTGTGTTTCCTTGCAAGGAGGAGGGTTGGAATAGATGGCCCTTGGGGTCCCCTCCAGCCCTAAAATTTAAAATGTGAACAGAGTGACTGTTCCAACGCTGGGCTTTTACAGCCAGGAAATGACCAATGAAGAGATGACAGAGGGCTGGAAAGAGGAGATCCAATGGATGTCAGATCCATCAAGGGATCTGCAGAGCTTCATCTCCAGACGGACGTCAGCCAGCGTTGCCTCCTCCATCGCCAACCAAAATGGAAAATGTTTCTCCATGACCCTATTTGCCAAAAGTATTTGCTCAGCGTCCGAGGCTGCTGGCGCTCCTAGGTCGTTGGCACGGCCACCGGGCAAAATGGAGAGCTTTCCCTTTTTGAGTCACATCGGAGGGTGCCAAAGAATTCCTAGGAATGCTCTATCTATCTGGCAAGTGTTCCCTCTACCCCACAAATGATACGAAAACAAGAGAGAAGCCGGGGTCACGAAAGCCCAAAATGTGCCATCCGGAGCGCATGCATTTCCATGGGGTACAATCCTCCGAGGAAGAATCCTTCCATGCAACAACCATCAACACGCTCAGGAGTTGCACGGTAGAGCAACAAAGCCCATGTAAACAAACGCATCCCCTTTTCCCATGGAAGCAGCCTCTCCATCATCCATCATGGCACCCAGACTTGGCCACAAAAGGCAGAAGTTCCTTCTTAAAGAAGAGGCAGAGAAACATAGGCCTAGTGGTTTGAGTCTTGGGCTCAGGAGACCAGGGTTCGATTCCTGGTGTGGCCATGGAAACCCATTTTATTTTATTTCATTTCATTTCATTTGTATGCTGCCTTTCTCCCAGAAAGGGACCCAAGGCGGCTCACAGATATCCCAGCTCTTAGGACAGGACCTTGGGCAAGACACACTCTCTCAGCCTCAAGGGAAGGCCAGGGCAAACTTCCTCTGAACACATCTGGCCAAGAAAATCCCATGAGCCTTAGGGTCTCCATAAATTGGAAATGACTTGAAGGCACACACACAACAAGAGAAAAACATGAGGTCTTCTGTACAGAGTTGGAATGCAACTCCCAGCATCTCTTGCCCCATTGACTGGGCTGTGTGGGATCGCTGGGAGTTGCAGTCCAGCAAAATCGGTGGGATCCAAATTGCCAACCTTGGCTTATGGCATCCCTTCGGAGAGGATTATTTTCAGACAGATTGCTTTCTAATGGCTTGCTTTGCTTTGCTTTTTCACCTTTGCTTTCCAATGGTTCAGTGTACACAAACTTTGCTTCGTGCACAAATTACTTTCAAATATTACATATTTTAAAATTACCTTCAGGCAAGGTGTATGGGAAACATAATTTAATTTAATGTTTAAAACTTGGGTCCCAGCTCCAAGATTTCTCATTATGACCATATACACAAATACTCCAGGTATTCCAAAATCCATTCCTGCATGGCAGAATGGGGTTGGATTAGATAGCCCTTGGGGGTCCCTTCCAACTCCAATACTATAAGATACTATGGCTCCCCAATTCTTTGATCCTTCAATATTCCTGGATATAGTCCCTTTGCAGCCTTCCACACACGCAAAGCAACGTCTCCCTCTGCAACCCATCCTTTCCAATGTGCAATTTAAGGAATATTCTCCCATTTGCAACTGGCAGGTGAGTTTCTTAACTTCTGGCTTACCTTGCAACATACTCCTGTAGGCCGTGTCGGCGATTGCGTAGATGTGAGGAGGCATTTCGTGGCGTTTCTTCCCTTTGTACATGTCGATGATTTTCTCTGAGTAGATGGGCAGCTGTTTGTAAGGGTTTACTACCACGCAGAAGAGACCCGAGTAAGTCTGTAGGAGAAACCCAAAAATATGGCAAGTTACATCTTTCCATGGCTCCCTTTAAATGGGTTTAAATCTCATCTTGAGCATAAACACCCATTGGGTGACCTTGGGCAAGTCACACTCTCTCAGCCTCAGAGGATGGCCATGGCTAAACCCCTTCAAGCCACCATAAGCCAAGAAAACCCCATAAGCCACCATAAGCCAAAAATGACTTGAAGGCCCAACAACAACAGCCACCATCGCTTCCTCTCCCAAAAGGACCTGTGCGTTCTCACAGCCCAAAGAAAACACCCAGAATCCTCTGGGGGAGCGGCAGCCATGACAGTCCAGTGGCCACCGTGCCAATTAATATAGTGATTTATATAATGATTATATAATATGAATTTATATAATTTATATCAGGAGCATAAACCAGAGGAAGCAGCAAGGAGGTAGGAATCCTACAGGTCTTGCTGGACTGCAACTCCCATCCTTTCCCCTCCTTTCCCTATGCCAACTGGGGCTGCTGGGAGCTGCAGTTGAGGAAAGTCTGGCCATCCTTATCCTTTGCTGTAGAGCTTTATTAATAGCATTGCTGACCATTTGACCGGAGCTCTTTGGCTGGAATAAAGGCATGCTTTTCAAAGTACAGCATGTTCAAAACCCAGATTATTTTTGTGTCCTTCTCCTTTTCCTTCGGGACTTTAACCCATTCCTGGGTCCACAATCTAAAGTCAAAGGGGACACCTGGCATTCTGCAAAACCTTATTTCCCCCCCCCAAAAAAAGAACCCCCCTTCCTTATCCCCTTTTAAATAAAGGATTAGGCAAGGATGACATTCAACCCAAGAAGCGTCCTGGCTAACCTTTAAAAAAGCCAAGTATGTCTTCCAGATCTGGAAGACCGGGTTTCCCTTTTCTTGACCATAATAGGAGACGGCCCAAAAGTTTTCACACAAATGCAACACTTTATATGGCATGAAGCGAAGGGAGAAATATCTGCTTGGCAAGGCTGAGGACGGCTCCAATGCCCCGTTCGGAATGGGATTTGCAACTGGTCCGTCGCAACCCTTTTGTCCTAAAACTTTGTCTATCCAGCACTGGGATTTGGGGAGAGGATCGGTCTCCAGATAAGGGAGACTCAACCTGTATTTCAAGAGAGAAATTCATCATGGAGCAACCCTATACCTACTCTTTGGGACCCTTGTCCCTGTCCCATAAAGTTCCTCAGATGTAACGAAAGTTCGGGCTAAAATCTGGAGCAGATTCATGGCCTGAAATTAACATGAGATCCACCTGCAGACATGGATGGCTCAGAACCAACAGGGTTGCATTGATGGAATCGGCAACCAATAGCCCTGGGCCAAGTAGCATCCCTCCTATCCAAATGGTTTGTCTTCTGGCTCCCCCAAGTGGCCAATTCAGAGAGTACAAAGAGGACGCAATGGTTCAGTCCTGTCTCCCCCAAGTGGCCAATTCGGAGAGTGCAAAGAGATCACAATGGCTCAGTTCTGGCTCCCCCAAGTGGCCAATTCAGAGAGTGCAAAGAGGACGCAATGGCTCAGTCCTGGCTCCCCCAAGTGGCCAATTCAGAGAGTGCAAAGAGAACACAATGGCTCAGTCCTGGCTCCCCCAAGTGGCCAATTCAGAGAGTGCAAAGAGAACACAATGGCTCAGTCCTGGCTCCCCCAAGTGGCCAATTCAGAGACTGCAAAGAGAACACAATGGCTCAGTTCTGGCTCCCCCAAGTGGCCAATTCAGAGAGTGCAAAGAGAACACAATGGCTCAGTCCTGGCTCCCCCAAGTGGCCAATTCAGAGAGTGCAAAGAGAACACAATGGCTCAGTCCTGGCTCCCCCAAGTGGCCAATTCAGAGACTGCAAAGAGAACACAATGGCTCAGTTCTGGCTCCCCCAAGTGGCCAATTCAGAGAGTGCAAAGAGAACACAATGGCTCAGTCCTGGCTCCCCCAAGTGGCCAATTCAGAGAGTGCAAAGAGAACACAATGGCTCAGTCCTGGCTCCCCCAAGTGGCCAATTCAGAGAGTGCACATGCAACGCAATGGTGCAGCTGTGGGCTCTACTTACATAGATGAGTCCTGAGAAGTATCTCTCTCGGAGGTTGTGCAGCACGGAGGCTTCGTTGAGGCAGGTCAGCTCGGCCATGTCCTCCACCTTGGAGAACTTGGGCGGGTTCATCTTCTGGATGTCGTCCTTGCTGAAGGTCACCTTCTTCCCGTTCTCGGCCAGCTCCACCAGCACCTCGTCCCCCTTCTCCTCCTTGATGCTGGCCGCCTCGAACCCATGCTTCTCCGAGGGGACCCACACCAGCTTCTTGGCCGACCAGTCCGCCTGGGCCACCGTGGTGTTGATGATGTTCTTGTCCACAAAGAGGAACTTCTCGTCCTCGCTGAGTTGGCCTTTCTGTGCCATTCTGGCTCAAGGGGCACCTGGGAAGGGGAAGAGGAAGAGGAAGAGGAAGAGGAAGAGGAGAAACTGAGATTTAGGAAGAGAGCAACTGAGTGTTTGTGAAGCCTCCGGCTACAAGCTTATCCCAATTTCATAGGATGGAGCCACAGCACTCAAAATGGTGCCAAATTCCATTATTTCTATAATGTAGATAGATGCATGGTGTCATGGTTTGAGCGTTGGATCACGACTCAGGGGGGGGGGCAGGGTTTAAATCCAAGCTCAGATATGGAAACCCACTTTTACAAGCCACACTCTCTCAGCCTCAGAGGATATCAAAGGGAAATCTCCTCTGAAGAAATGTGCCGATAATACCCCATTTTAGGTCCACCATAAGTAGGAAATGACTTGAAGGCACACAACAACAACACCTTTTATTGTGTTTGCTAGAACAGAATTATCTCCCCATGGCCCCTTCCTCATCAGAGTTTTTGAAGTTCTGCGAGGGAAAATATCAATTTTAATTTTGTTTATTGATGGTCTCAATAATTTACCTTTCTGTTCAAAACCGGAACAAAACCGGAATAATTTACCTTTCTGTTCAAGACCGGTCCCTGTCAAACTAGGAATATTGGTGTGTTTGCAATGGAAGTTGGCTGAGGATGAAGGGGGGAAATTGGGGAGAGGAGAGAGAAACCAGGACATTTTAAAAGCAGATGGAAAAGTGGGCAGGCAGAGGATTAATCAGAACTGCCCCTGCCCAATTGTCACAGTTGTTGAGTATGCAATTCCAGGCCTCATTGCTTTGGCAAAAATGATCCGAAGAGGCCATGCTCCCAGCTGATAATTTGCAAAAAGGCACAGAGGATGTGTTGACAGCCCCACTTGTTTTGGGGTGGGCTGAAGGCCTGATATCTCCCCGGCACTCGAGGGTTGAAGGCCGGTCTCCATGTCTCCTGGTTCTGCATTGATTTTGAAGCCAAGAGGTCCCTGCCCTTGAAAGAGACCCTGGAGAGACTGTTGTGAATTGTCCTCTATTTTCTTATCAACTGTTCAGGAGAAGAGATGTCAGCAGCCGCAGTGTGCAAAAACTTGCACTATTGCACATGATGCTTTAGCATCCATGCACCAGCCTTTGCACACCTGTGCCGATCGGTCCCATGAAGGCGGCCAAGAAACCTGCTTTGGATTCTGGTCCAAACTTCAGAGAAGCGAGCCAAAGCAACGAATCTGTTTTGCAGTTTTCATCACCTTGGAAAGCTCCTTGCAACTTGAGACTAAAGCCCAGAGCAGATTCAGCCGCATGAACATGGAGACCACTGCTTCCATTACTGAGCTGGGATTTTGGCTCCTCTGGTTTAACTCTGGTTTATTATTATTATTATTATTATTATTCCCAAACTGAAAAACAGGCTATCCAATAATACCCCAGATTTGATAATAATAGTAATAAGAAGAGACCAAAAGAATTTTGGACCATTTCTCCTGATAGTCAAATGTCTGGAACAGCTGCAGAGGAATTATTATACGGAGAGAAGAAACACACATTGCTTTTGGTGCTCCTCCCTCCATTCTCTTCACAGAGTTTAATGCCCTTCTACAATGCTGGGATTTGTAGTTTTTGAAGACATTTAGCCTTCACTGTCAGAGGGCCACAGCAAACTACAAATCCCAGGCTTCCATAGGAAGAAACTATGGAGGTTAAAGTGCTGTCGAACTACATCAATTCTGCAGTGCAGATGCGACCATCACTTCATTTAAAAACAGTAATAAAGGCCATTATACTTTAATCTCCCACATCGGAGGGGCTTTTGATCTGGCAGCTTTGGAAACATTTTCATTATGTTCAATGAACCTATATTTTCTGTCCTCTTTTTCTCCCCACCAACAAAGTACATCACGTATTCGCAAGCCAAAATGTGGGTTTGGGCTGCTGCGGAAAGAGGCCAGAAACAGGTCCCTCCTCGACCCGAAATCCTTCTTGGCTTGAAAGGTCTTCAAAGTCGAACCCAGAGCCCCGTAAGTAAAGAGTCAAAAGTCATTTGTAAATCTCTCCGGAGGTCTGGATCTGTTTGCATGGATCCACGTAGGCTACCATATATGGCCACGTTCTTCTCTTCGCTAGCCGGCCGGGCCAAAAAAGAAAAAGGAAAACCCAAGAAGGGTGATAACCGCTTCAAAACAAATACCTTTTAGGGAATCACAAAACGCTTTTGCAAAGCAAGAGATGCTGTTCGTGGGCCCAGATGCTGCGATGCTCCTGACTAGAGAAGAGGTGCCCCAAAGCCCTCCATCGAGGCTGACCATTCCCTCTCTTCATTGCCATACGTACATACATATAATAGGAGGCGGACATTGAATTTAATGTCAGAAAGGTCACCTCTGAGAGAGCCAAGAGGGAGAGGGAAAGCAGAGGAGCCAAAATCCCAACTCAGGGGTTGCCTGTCTTTTTCTAAAAAATCAGATTTATTGAGAGAGATGCCCTGTTTTGGATGCATTGTACCATTTACACTGTTGTCAGAAGAAAGGTGGGTTATTCATGAATCAGTTAAGTAAATCTTCTAAAGGAGAGGCTTATTATTATTATTATTTGCAAAACTGTGTCTTTGTTGCCCTGTTTTGGAAAGAATAAGGCATGCAAAACAAGGTAAGGAAGCATATATATATATTGCATATATATAATGAAATAGGTAAGGAAGTTTTGAAGGATGCTTCAGACATGGCTGTTTCAGGTGCACCTCTTTTAAAGCCACCTTGGGTCCCAGCCTTGGAGAAAGGTGGCATATAAATAAATAAAATATAAATGTATGAATAAATAAGAATATAATATCTGAAGGGGTCACTCTCCCTGCAGAGCTTTTTAATGTAGTTGCAAAACCCAGGTTTGTGGCCCTGTAATGTACAAAACAACCACACCTTGAACCCACAATCCACTAGGACCCATAATCCCCAGGAATCCAAACTTTCCAAGTTTTGGGTGCTTTCTTGACTGCCATCTACTGACTCTTTCCTTTCTTAGCAACAGGAGACATCCCTCTCCTAAAATTTGCCTTAATTGGGGAAATAATAGTAATAGTGCCAAAATATGGAGCAACAAACCACACTCCGGCTCTTTCCTGGTGAGCTTGGATTTCTGCCTTTCTACAAGACATTTTTACAAGGATGATTGCAAACCTCTCTGATAAGGATCGTGGAAAATATTGTGGGTGATATTTGAAATTTTGGATTGCAGCAACCCAAATTCAAATGGGGAGGCAGCTATCCAGAGATTTCTACAATTTATGAAGGCAATGCTCTGTAAACCTTGGGATTTATGCTCAGGTAATCCATCTCCGTAACCAGCAACTCATTTTGCACTTAAAGAAGTCATCGAGTCAATTTGCCAAACTGAAAAAAATAAAATAAAGCTCAGCTACCAGGTAAGGCTTCTTTTAAATATTTTAGCATTCTTTTTTTTATTATTATTCTGTAGCTACATCTCAGCATTTTGAAGCCACAAATTACATGCCTATGTTAACGCTACAAAATTTTACATTTTTAGTTTGTACACAAAGAACCAGGATGTTGTCATTGTCTTAATGTTGGGCTAGGGCTCTGGGTTTGAATTCCCACTCAGCCGTGGAAACCCACTGGGTGACCTTGGGCATGTCACACACTCTCAGCCTCAGAGAGAGGCAAAGGAAAAGACCTTCTGAATAAATCTTAGCCAGGTTTGAAAACCCCTTGATAGGGTTGCTTTAGTGTCTTAGATTTGAAGGCACACAGCACTAGCAGCAACAACAACAACAACACACCTTGCATGCAAAAGGATCTTGCAGCAAATTTAAAACTGACTTGAGTCTTAGCTCCTCTCCTTGAGGAGAGTTGGAAAAGAAACAATAATAATTATGACTATGGTTATTATCTTAAAGAGGGAAAGTTGGTAGCATGAGCTTGCATAGACACCTTTCATGCCTCGCCTTTGCTGGTTTGCATTATCCAGGGGACAATAACCACCTTGGCCCTTAAAGGGTCTATTTCTTCTTGCATTTTTTAAAAAGATAAGTTTATCGATGCAGTGCAAAGCCAGCCCCTTCATTCAGCCATCTATGATCCAATATCACTTTGTGGATTGGTCCCAAGGGGAGAAAAAAGACCTCCCTAATTGCCTCTACAAAGAGCAGATATTAATCCTGGCTCAGCCATGGAAACCCATTGGGTGACCTTAGGTAAGTCACACTCTCTCAGCCTCAGAGGATGGCAAAGACAAGCCCCTTCTGAGCAAACCCTGCCAAGAAAAGCCCCTGATAGGTATGCTTTGGGGGGGTCTCCGTAAGTCAGAAAGGACTTGAAGGTGCAGCAACAAAGTCAACCAACACAGTGCAAAGCCATGCCTCCGCTCATCTCTCCATAAGGCAGCCTTGCTTTGTGGATCGGTCCCAAGGGAAGGAAAGGGATCTATCTCCCCCATTGCTTCTACAAAGAACAGGCATCATCATTCATGCAGAGGAAAGCCCTGGCAATGGCTGCAAAGTCACAGACAAAGAAAGGCTGGCTCAACAAACCCAGTGCCACCAAAAAGGGTACTTACAGGGGTCCAACTTTGGGGAAAGGAGAAAGTGTACAGGAGAGTCCGGAGCCGGCACTGCGATCACAGCTGGGGCAGACCAAGGCTCCTTGGAGTCAGAGCCTCCCTATATAGGGATGGAAGATGGGGAGGAGACCCAGGGACCACCCCTTGCTGGAAACCAAAAAACCCAAAGAAGACCTAGGAGAGAGCCACCTCTGGACTCTGGATTCGCACCCAGACCTCACAACCAGCCTCAGGAGCATCCCTCCCTCTTGGGGCTCAACTTTATGGGATGCTTAAGAAGTCACCAGACTTCCTCATGTCTCCTTCTCCGCCTGGCTTTATATAAACTGGTTTCCCAGAAATTGAGCTTTATTCTGGTGCCCAAAAGAGGATAAGAGGCGATGCTCTATAGCTCTTTTCCTGCTTTCTCATGCATTTGGCAACAGGAAAAAATAAAGAGGGAATTAACAGATCAAGGGAGGAGGAGGAGAAGCCCCCAAATTTCCCTTCTTGCAGTGAAAAGGGCCTTATCTCCCACCAGCTTTTGGATGTCACTCTCTGAACCCCGGATGAAATATGGGACAGGAGGCTTATTCCCAAGCCAAGAAAGGGACAAGGGCATGATGCTGTGTGGGATGCAGGCAAAGGGATAGAGAGATGGAGGAGAGATGGGTGTTTAGATAACATTTTGGGAACCTCGGCTGTTTTAAGCCTCTGGGGACCAAAGGGCTCCTTCTTTCCCAGCTCCGCACGGGGCCAACCTTGCAGAGCTCCTGAGAAAGCCCTGTCCATATTTTTTTTAATATATATATATAAATACCTCCCTCTGTCCTTAAATGGGAAAAGATAACTGCTGCTAAGTGGCTTTGTGGCATTGGGAGTGCAAAGAGGAGGGAGGGAGGGAAAGGAGGAAGGAGGAAAGATGAGGTTGCAAAGAGGCACAGCTGGCGGAAAGGAAAGGGGGAGAGAGAAGGGGGACAGGCCCAAACTGGAAGGAGAAGGAGGGAATCTGGTCCTCATCAAGGCTCCGAAAATTGGTGCCGGCACATCCAAACAATGCTGCACACCCTCCTTCTTTCTCAGATATCCCAAAAAGGGAAGGCTGGCAGGATCCTGCAAGAATTCCCATCCACATACCGGATGCAAAATGCCCGGGACCCACCCCAGCAAAGGCAGCCTAAATATGGAGACCATGCAAGGCAGGCCTCTTGGGGACAGAACACCGTTTCAGCTCTTGGCTTTGCAAAAAAGTCTGGCAGAAAGGGGATCTCGGGGCACGCAGCGAGTGCGTTCCTCATGCAGATGCGAAGGTGCAAGGGCTGCAGCCTTAGGGACCCTTAGTGCCATCTCCAGACGGTTCAGACAGGAGCCAAAGTCAGGGATCCTGTGAGATGCATTTCAAAGCATTTGCAGGACCACTGGTCTAATGCATCGCCTAAAGTCCAGTGATTCCCAGGCTTGGGTCATCCAGATGTTTTGGACTTCAGCTCCCAGTACTCCTGACGTTGGCCAAGCTGGCTGGGACCTCTAGGAGCTGAAGTCCAAAACATCTGGAAGACCAAAGTCAGGGAACCGCTGCCCTAAACTTTAGTGTCCATCTTTGCTTAGGCAAGGACTGCGAACTTTCCCTGTTGTTCTTGTTGTGTGCCTTCAAGTTGTTCCTGAGGTATGATGACCCTAAGGGGAACCTATCTTGTGGTTTGCTTGGCAAGATTGCTTCAGAGGGAGCTTGCCTTTGCTTTCCTCTGAGGCTGAGAGAGTGTGACTTGCCCAGGGTCACCCAATGGGTTTCCAGAGCCAAGTGGGGATTCAAACCAAGGTCTCCCAGAGTCCCAGTCCAACACTCAAACCACGGCACCATGATGGCTCTCCTCCGGGTGTTGCTGGAATGCAACCCCATCATCCCCAACTCCACTGGCTATGGATGCTGGGACTTGCATCTGGAGGGCTGGACAACTACCACCCCTTCTCTACAAGGACTGGCAGCCCTTGTCCAGGGTTTTATCTCTGCTCACCAGGTGGAGGTCCTTCAGGTGGTCAACTGGTCAGCGACAAGAGCATGGCAGTAGCTGGGTCTCCTTTGGGGAAGAGGAACAGGAACAAAACCAGGAGCCTCCAAGGGACTGGGAAACCCTCCGACAATCGCAACCGGACCGAAGGGTTCGTGGGGAAGGAGGACCTTTCTCAGGCCGGAAGGTCACTCTGTGAGGACCGTGGGCCTAAAGGTCAAGACACTAGTCCACACCATCGGCGCTCAACACTTGTTCCTCCGGCCACCCTTAAATACCTGAAGGGATGTCACGGAGAAGAGCGTGTGAGTTTGCTAGCTCCAAGATAAGAATGCAATCCATGGGTGCAAATTGCAAGAAAAGAGATTCTGTCTAAACATTATTATTAATAATAATAATAATAATAATAATAATAATAATAATAATAATAATATTTTATTTTTAACCCGCCCCTCTGCAGCGCAATCGGGGCGGCTTACAGCAAGTTAAAATACAGCAGTTAAGAACTTTTTAACTGTTCGAAAGTAGAACAGACTGCCTTGGAGGATGGGGGGCTCTCCTTTGGAGGTCTGCAGACAAAGTTTGGGTGGAGTCCATTGTTCCATGGGGTTGAGCTGGATGGCCCTTTAGGGACCCCGAGAGTCTATGCTTTTGGGAGTCCAACTCCCCCAGGACCCCTGACCACTTCTGAAGGGGCAAAGGCTGAGAGAAGAGTCTATGATGGGGTCTAAAACTCAAGCATGGAAGAGCTCACTTACAACCACCCGCCCCCCAGGCATAATCAGACCACAAACCACATCATCCTTGGCCATACCAGCTGGGGATGATAGGGATTATACTACAGCAATATAGAGACACAAAATGTCGAGGAAGGTGGGAGCAAGCATTTTGGGAAAAGTACCTTTTTGGACTATAGTAATTCCCTGAATCCTCAGACATGGGGATATGGGGAACTGCAGTCCCAAGCACTGAGCCAGACTAAAATCCAGTTGCCACAAGTTTCCTGATATATCCTTTGCAAAACCCAGATAAACTGGAAGCCACTTTACGGCCGTGTTTGGGAACATTAATTTTGGAAATCAAAAATTGCTCAAAGACACACACACACACCCCGCAGCCCCCGTCGCTTTGTGGCATCCCCCGGATGAGCCTGGAAGCCCTTTCATAAATATCTGCACCTTTCCAGCGTCTTAAAAAGGAGTGGAAAGTCTTCCTCGGGGCCCTTCGCATTCATATACGTCCAGAGAGACTCCTGGCAGCCTAAAAGAACAAGAGGCGAGGGATGATTATGGGCCAAGAAAGGGCCGGGAGCCAGGCATTTTTGGCACAGCGCATCCCAGGGCCCGATCCGAGGGCAGGCGATGCTGCCATCTTGCCAAGCCTTAGCAGCCATGGTCTGGTTAGTGCATGGATGGGGGCTTCCCCATGCATGCTTTGCTTTTTTGGTGGTGGTGGTGTGTGCCTTCAAGTCATTCCCAATTCATAGCAAATAGAGCCAGGGTTTTCTTAGCAAGATATATTCAGAGGAGGTTTGCCATTACCTTCCCCTGAGGCTGAGAGAGTGTGACCTGCCCAAGTGGGTTTCCATGGCCAAGCTGGGAATCCAATCCTGGTCTCCAGAGTCCTAATCCAATACTCAAACCACGATGCTGGCTCTCATCATTTCACAGATTAAAGCCAGGATTCATGTGGCCGAGCAACGTCAGAATGTGGTCAGTATTTTCCAAGAGGAAGACGACATAAACTGGGGGAAAGATGCAGCAGTTTGCTTCTGCCTGAGCCTCCTGGGAAGATCTAGCCAGCATCCTTTCCTCCTCTCCTCTCCGACTTGTTAATTAGGCGCAAATTACTTTTACATTTCAGATAAAAGGTGCATACAGACCAGTTGAAAAGTCTCAGATTTTGCTCCTATTCATTCCCATTTAATACCGGGTTAAAATATAAATTGGATATAAAGTCTTTGAGTATATGAGTGGGTATATAAAGTCTGAGAGAGCCAGCATGGTATAGCGGTTTGAGCGTTGGACCGTGACTCTGGAGACCAAGTTCAAAACCCGGCTTGGTCATGTAAGCCCACATTCTCTCAGCCTCAGACCTCCTCTGACCAAATCTTGCCAAGACATGGCTTCCTTGGGTGAGTCTGTCCACTTACAATGAGGTCTTACCCTCTTTCCCTACAGCCTTCAAATTGTTAGGAGTAGCCTTGCTCAGGTCTTTTGCAAACCCAGGGGAGATTCCTTTTCTGAACCAATCCCTCTGCAAAGTGGCCCTCCTCTTCTCCTCCTGCCATCCACTTTCCCCAGCATTACATACCTGCTTTATGATGGGATCCACGATCGATCAATCGACCGATCACTGAAATCCACCAGACCAGGATGCTTCAAGGTTTAAGTCGGCTGAAGTTTAAGAAACTAGAGACTCCGTTCTTCCCAAGGAGAAAGCCTGGCATGGTCAAGAAGTAGCTTTTCTCTCAAGGCCGGGCAGTTCCGCCTGGAGTGACCAAGTAATAAAGTAATAAAAAATAAAATACTTTCCTCTGCTTGGCTCCTGGACAGCTGAAGTCTTGGGCTGCAGGATTTCATCTCCTCTTTATAGACAGACTGGACCGTCACAACAAAATGCATTCCCCTTTCTCACAATGGCAGGCAGCGACTCACAATGTGTGCGAAAATCCACTCTGGGTTCTAATCTGAATTCGGAAAGAGCCTCTTAAATCAAATGCTTGGACCCATTTGTGGCCTGCTCCAAAAGACCAACCAAAGGTATTAGAAACTATGGGTGCATCTACTCAATAGAAATAATGCCGTTTGGCACCACTTTTAAGCGCTGTAGCTCCATCCTATGGAATACTGGGATTTGTAGTTTTAAAGGGTCCTTGGTCTTCTCTGCCCAAGAGGGCTGGTGCCTCATCATACTACCAATCCCAGGATGGAGCCATGGCAGTTAGAGGGGTGTCAAACTGCATTATTTCTGCAGTGTAGATGCACCCTAAGCCTAGCTTGAAAAGAGTTGCATCCAGGGTGATTCAACCCATTTTGGTGGAGATAGGTCCCAGGTCCCAGCACTCTGGATAGCTCATATTTAATAATCTGGAATAAAAACTAGAGTAGAAGCCATGACTGCCCCGGGTTCACCCACCTCTTTGGAGAACTATCGTTTCCTATATGAGCCTGCATCGTCAATGAAATGAGGAATACTGGGAGTTGTAGTCCAACATCATCTGGAGGGCTTCAGGGTCTCCAAACTGAAATATGTTGGAATTTTTCTGGAAGTCAGAAACTATCCCACAACTTGCAAAATGGTGTTTGTTTATTTTGTGTATTTATTTATTCACTGTAATTCTCCTATGTTTGCTTGTTTTAATTCATTCTAAATTCAGTAAATAAAATGGGGTGGAAACAAGGCAGAGTTCTGCTTTCTGAAAACGATGGAGGGTTCACCGGGGGACCTAAAGATTAAAACCACAGACTCTTCCACAACTCAGCTAACAAGCCCCGGCTATCAATCGACCTACAGTAATAATTTATACCATACTATTTTTCCAGCATGCAACTCAAAAGCAGCTTAACTGAAACAACTGAAACAAAATTCAGCTCAAACATTTTATATATATATATATATATATATACACACACACACACACACACACACGCTTAAAAAGCAATTAAACCATTCTAAAATAAAGCACAAGGTTCAGCTTAAGGCGTATTTGAAACATACCAGTAACTGAAAAGACGGAAAGACAGAACACCGCAGTGTAAAAGACTCTTCCTCCACACAACCTGTGTTTTTACCTTCTTTTATTCTGTATCCCCTTTTTACCTGGGCTGGTCTATGACCGTAATAAAGATGAACTAAGAACTTCAGCCACGTGATTTAAGGATCAAAGGCCTGCCTAAATAAAAAGGTTTTTGCCTGCCGGCAGAAAGAATAGAGCCTTTCCAGTAGAAGGGAGTTCCACAGAATGGGAGCAGCCACTGAGAGGGCCCTGTTTGCCATGTCCTCAGCAGAAGTACCTGTGATCGTGGTGGGGCCAAGAGAAAACCCACCCCGTGGATCTTAAAACTGGGCCCAACCTGTATAAGGAGACAGTTTTTAGATGGCCTTGCTACCCCAGAAAAGCCCTGGAAAGAAAACCAACATTGTTGTCCCTATATATAGGCACAATATAGCAGCTTTGACCTGGAATGTGAGTTCCAATTGTTCTCTGAAAACAGACATCATAACTTTGTTGCAGGGTTCCATTTCTGTCTATCTTTCTGAACTCAAGTCCTCTAGACAACTGAAGGCCGTTTCTCCTTGCCTGCCCCATGAAACTGTTCCGAGTCTCATGAAAGGACCTTTTGTGAAGCAAGAAACGGTATCGGAGGACCACTGACATCCAGCCAGCCAGGCAGGCAAGCGAGAGAAACTAAATGTTCCAACAGGGAAGGGTGATGTGTAACAGTATGTGCCGATATGCTAGACCTGGTTTAGGATGAAAATGGCTGTAAAACTTCCAGCCTGGAATTAATGATCCTGTGGGGCAGGGGAATTCCTTTAATGTAAGGGACCCTCAATCCTGGATAATAAAGCCACAGCCTGAGCAAAGGAGGGAAAAGGTCTTATTTCAGACAGCCTCAGAAGGGGAAAAGATAAGCAACCTTCCCATTGTAAACCTTACCTACTTGCCTTTTAAAAACAAAACACGAAGTAGTCCTGACCTAAAGAAGCCTGAATGTTTATGCCATCGCAGTAGGGGCTCAGCCAACGGCATGGGGAAGCTCTAGCCTGAGAATTGCCCAGGGCTTATTTTATATTATTATTGTTATTTTATTTATATCCCACCTTTCTCCCAGTGAAGAGATCATGCCTCACTCGGGCAGCTGTTTTGGAAAGAGAACAAGTACCCTGTGCCTCTAATATGCCACGTTAGCATCCTGGTTTGCTGGCAGAGCTTAAACCAAGGTTTCACAGTTTGGATATCACAGGAAATTTGTTTAACAAACCAAGAAGTCTCTTTTTGGACTCATGATAGGAAGAAGCAACATAAAGGGAAAGAGATCAAATCTAGAACTTATTCATGATTTTATAAACGATATTTCATGAAAGCAACACCATTACATCAAACTCTGCCAATATCTTGGCCCTCAGTCTACCCTTCTGCTGTGGCTTCACAATGGCCTTTCCCTCCCGCTATGGCTTTGCTCATGAAGGCTTCATTTCACCTGAGAATGTGCCTTGCAATCCTGGGTCACTGCAAGGATAACTACATGGAACAGAACCACCCAGCCAGCCTGACAAGAGATGGGTTGGGCTTTTTAATTGTAATGTCTGGAAACGGTCCTTACTCCCATATTTTATCACCAAATCTTATTGCAGTAAAAACGGGGTGCTTCACAAAGTAACAAACAGCTGCCTTGTATGAAAAGATGTGTGGCTGGTTTATTTCATCTACGTGTGTCTCGTAAAGGCAAGGCATCTCCAAGCCGCAGGCCAGCCACACGCGACGATTCCAAAACTGGGTCTGAAAAGAAAGTAAAATATAGCTGGTGAGAGCCACAGGTATGTTATCATCTGAACATGAAGTGGAACATTAAATGCAGGGCAAAGATAACGCTCTCTCTTTACATAATAACCATGCACCTTGCTCTTACCCATTTGGTGCCTTTGGTCTGATGGCTTGCTGAGGTTCCACTTTGAAAACTGAGCAGATGATGCCATGGGGAAAGTATGGCAGACTTTTTCTTCATTACCATGCAGTAGCTTAGTTACAATTCCATAGAGGAGTGGCCTGTGAAAAAAGAGACCAGAGTTACTGAGCAAGGAGAGACAAGTGACTGAAGAAATACAGGAGACTGTAAGAGGATATAGGTGGCTTCCTCAAAGGGTGCACCCGATGGCATCAAAATGCAAGACCTAACGAAAATATTAAACGAAACAAAATGCAAATCCTAAGGCGAGGGATGGGTTAGGTGTAAACACACCCAGTTTTACAGGACTGCACCTGCCATCATGTCTCACCATTGACCAGGCTATCTATGACTGCTGGGAGTTGCAATCCAACACTAGCCTATTTGATACTGGAGTGCTCACAGTAGCAGCATCTGGATTTCAGACATTTTGAACTGTTTGTGTCTCCTTACTCAAGAGATGGAAACCCGTAGCCCTCCAGATGTTCTCACCAGGCCTCACCACTGGCTAGACCAGCTACAGCTACTGGCAAACCAGTAACTTCCCAAAATGCAGTGTCTAGGTGAAAAGGTATGAACTTTATAAGCCTCCCAGAAGGCAGTGCAAGATCATTTCCACTTTCCCATACATGAATGATTTGTGAACCCCCTCACATCAAAGGTCAACATTTACTGCTGTTGCTGTTGTGTGCCACCAAGTCATTTTTGACTTACGATGATCCTAAGGCAAACCTATCATAGGCTTTTCTTGGCAGGTTTCTTCAGAGTGGGTTTGCCATTGCCATCCTCTGAGGATGAGAGAGCGTGCCTTGCCCAGTGTCACCCAGTAGTTTTTATGCTCAAACGGGGAATCAAACTCTAGTCTTCAGAGTTGCAATCCAGCGCTCAAACCACTACACCACCCTGGCTCTTCAACATTTAAGGAGATGCTTTAAAATCCAGAGGGATGACATTTCCTTACACTGATCTGCTCCTGGGATCTTCAACTATATTGAGTTCATTAACAAGAAATTCTCGGTCCAGTGGAACTTCAGGCTGGCCAGATTCTGAAAAGGAAAAATGTTGGCATATTAGTCACCCCAATTCCAGTCTTCAACATCAGATTACACATATCCCATCTTGGTGATCACCTCATGTAACGCTTGCAGGAAGACATCCCCAGGTAGGTACTTGATGAAATAATGGCCTCCAAGCACAGAAGGTACCCACATTTGGGGAGCCAGTAACCTTTGTGGATTTATTTGCTCCACTTTTTATAACACTGATAATTTAAAAGATAATGCCTGTTACTTTGTTACTTTTCCTAAAGTTACTATGTTACTTTCCCTCCTTATTTCAACTATATGTCTTTTCTTCCTTCAAAGTACTTGCTTTATTACTGCCATCTTTTTTCTACAAAATTCTGTTACAGGAAACTAGTCTTCCTCTATTTTTTCTATATCTTTTTGGTTCAACCAAAATAAAAAAAGAATAAGAGATTTGAAACTTGAATTCATGTTGAGGGAATCTTTTTTTTTTAATTTCAAAGGAAAAAATAATGACAAAAAGAATAAATACTTTGATAGAATACAGGGGTCTTAATGTCAGGTGAACATGGGAAATAAGGTGAGAAATTACAGTGGTCCATCCACATTCGATAGGGTTAGAGGCACAGGACCTCAGCTGTGAATGTGGAAAACCACAAATTACAAAAACACTATGTTTTGACCTAATGTCTGCCAAACATTGACCATAGAATTGTACTGGAGAAGCTACAAATGGCTAGTGGATTGTTCTCTCTAGGAATCCCTATGTCCTTCAGTACGACTTTTGGTTAAAGGGGACCACAGAGTTGTGCTGTGAGACCTATATATTCCTAGAGAGAATAATAATACAATCCATTAATAATCAAATCTGCAAATGTGGAGGGATGACTGTATTAAATTTTGGAATTTCAAGTAACATAATATTGAAATGACTTAGTGAATTAAGAATTTTATATTTGTAACAAGAATTCTGATGTGATTTCTGAAAGCTTGTAAATTTGTAAATAGATAGATAGATAGATAGATAGATGGAGCCTGTGTTACAAAGAAAAAGGAACTTCAATCAAGGTAAAACAATTTTTTTCTTCTTCAGTTTGGACTGAATTCACGTTTTACCTCTACATCTACCAAAATATTCCTGATGCAAAAACTTCTTCAGGAATCCATGGTTCTCTGCCACAAAGAGGTCTGTGACCTCATAGGAATGGAGACATACTGGATTGCAAAAGAGGGATCCCTGTTGAGATGCAAGTGGATTTTAAATTTCCTGGACTTTGGGAATCTCCCTATAGCCGCATCATGGCCAGAAGGAGGAGGATCCTGCCTGCAAAAGATATTTGTTGATCTCAACTCATGGTGATCCTACGGATGAGACATCTCCAAGACCCTCTGTCCTCCACTCAAAAGAAATCCTCCCCATCATAGACTATCTTTACTAAAGACTGAAACTACATGCAAGCATCTGACTAACATCTCCAATTGCTTTTTCTCCAGTTTGGTTTGTAACATCTGGCCTGATGAAGAGCTTTGAAAGCTTGCAACAAGTATATTGTGCATTTTAGTTGGCCAATAAAGGTATCACTGTTTGGTGGATTTTTGTTTGAAAGTAAAAGGAAGGCAGAAATGATCACCAGCTGTGAGGACAGACGCAGTGTATTTGTATTTGTTGAATTCCAGGTATTCCCGGATCAGTTCATTGATCAGGAGATTCTCGTGAGACAACGACGGCCGCGGTTCGCTTTGGTCATCCAGCGCGTTAAAGACTTCCGCTCGGATCCTTGCTTTTATCTGTCCCAGCGTCCCTCTCTTCTCCAGCGTGTCTTTTAAAACTATGAACACAAAAACCACAAGATTACAAGAAATCCAGTTAGCTATTAAGTTCCATTACAGGTTGCTGCTGTTGGTGTGTGCCTTCAAGTTGTTTCCGACTTATGGCAATTTAGCCTTCTCTCTCAGAGAGCTCTGGGGCCAGATCAAACTACAGTTCCCAGAATTCCACAGGATGGAGCAACGGAAGTAACAGCGGTGGCAATGTGCATTAATTCTGCAGTGTAGATTCAGCCAAAGACAACAAAAATACCTCCCCTTTGCTGGCATGATAAAATGGATTAGGAAAGTTAGTTTTTGAGGACTACAGTTTCCAGGATCCCCAGCCAGAAGGGCTAATGGGCATTCTAGTACCTGGGGATTCTGGGAAATGAAGTCCAAAATAAAAACCCTTCACTTTCCTGACCTCTGCTTATGGAGTGCTTGATTTCCATCATGGTTGGGTTGCAGCCTAATTTTAAAGGATAATTAAGCTGAATTAATTGCATCAATGAATGAAAGCATGGGATTCTAAGCAACGCATTGACAGCAGAAAAGCAGTAAAATGTTTTAAGTATTTTAAAAGCTTCGTTGCTGGGGTGACAGAGGCAGCCACTCAACAGGTGCAGCTAGAACTAACTCCTTTTTACCTGCTTTCAGCTCTGTTATGGTCGCCATCTTGGAAAGGGGCAACGGAGGGCGGAAGTGTAGGCGAGAAGCGTTGGAAGTTCCCGGATGTAAACAGACCGGCTGCTCGTAGCAACCGCTTCACTCGCCAGTCTCTGCAGGACTGCGCAGGCGCAGTTTGGAGCGGGGAGATTTTAAATTTATAAACCTGCCTCGGGTGTAGCTCCGCCCCTTCTCCCCGATTGGCTGTCCTCTCAACCAATCAGGGCGCCGGAAAATGTTAACCCTTTCCTTTCCTCTGGACTAGATTCTCGCTGGCATCAATGGAGCAGCAGGGAATGCTAATGTGGGCTTGGGGAAGTTACTTTTTCTGCAAACTACAAATCCCAGGATTCCCCCCGTTTTGAGTTGCTTCCTGCCTTTTAATGCAAGGCAGGCATCCAACAGGTGCAGTCTCCTTGCATTCTTGCGTTTTCCTTGCATGCTTGCAGCAAAAAAAGGCAGTAAAATAAAGGCATCAAGGCTGAATCCGCACTGCAGAAATAATCCAGTTTCAAATCACTTTAACTGCCACAGCTCAGTGCTAGCGAATCCTGGGATCTGTAGTTTGCTGTGGCTCCAGAGCCCTCTGGCAGTGAAGGCTAAATAGCTCACAAAACTACAAATCCCAGAATCCCATAGCATTGAGCTATGGCAGTTAAAGTGGTGCCAAACTGGATTATTTCTGCAGTGCAGATGCACCCCTTGTCTAAGCACAAAATTCATTTCTGTTTCATATTCACTTTATACACATTGCCATCACCTGAAGGTAATTTTATACAATATTTGGAATACTTTTGTGTACGAAACAAAGCTTGTCAAAGCGGATTATTTCTGCAGTGCAGACACAGCTTTAGATTCAATCTTCAGAGTACCTCAATTATGTACATATATGCAAATACAAGAATTCCAAAATCTAAAAAATGCAAATAAAAATCCAAAATACGGGAGGGACACTGCTGGTCCCAAGCATTTCGGATAATAAGGGAGACTCATCCCATGCCGCCTTTCCACAGAAACCATCAATGCAATGTATAACAGACCAAAACAGAACAGCCACAAAGTCATTAAGCGGAGAGCAGTAAAATTACTCCCACTAAAACCAGTTTAAAAGTCCAGACTGAAAAGGCTGTCCTCTCCTGCTCTGTCTGGACCATTGATTCTTCTTCCAAGCAGAACTAAAACTACAACAAACCAGGATGAGCTTCCTTTTCTTTTCTTTTCTTTTCTTTCCAAATGGGGCAAATGATTAACTTCTATTTATTCTAATTACAAAGGCACTAGCTGGGCTCTATTCTGTTTTGGACACTAGAGGGCAATGGGACATGCACTTAAGGGATTTGTGATTTACAGGTATATTTGTGTCTGTGTGTGTTATGTCTCTTCAAGTCACCTGTTGACCTGGTTAGGACTTGGATGGGAGACCGCCAGGGAATCCCAGGTGCTGGAGGCTCTGTTTCAGAGGAAAGAACTGGCCAGACCACCTCTGAGGATGCCTTGCCTAGGTAAAACCTATGAAATTATTTGGGTCGACATAAATAGAGAGGTGACCTGAAGGCACATATGCAAACAAACACACATCCCACCTGATCTTGGAATCTAAGCAGGGTCAGCCCTGGTTAGTATTTGGAAGGGAAACGGTCATCAAAAACCAGGTCTTGTAGTCTACATTTCAGAGGAAGCAACTAGCAGAATCACTCCTGAGAATTCCTTCCCTAAGAAAACCTTAAGAATAAACGACTTGAAGTCACACGACGACAACAACAACAACAACAAAAGAGCATTTTGGGGCTGGGAACCAGGGCAAACAACACACCAGTTTGGAGACCCTGGCCCTGTACTAAGGAGACCAGTAAATGGTTTTAGGATGGACAGGATAGCTTCCAGCTTTGCTCCATCCTTTCCAAATCGGCTAAGAACGGACAGTGTGTGCTATAGGAGGGTGTGAACCCTTTTTGTCACTAACCACAAAGACCACATGTGCTCTGCCACAGCTTATCTTATATCCATCAGCGGTGCTTCAAATATCTATCGCATAATTTCTACGGCGTGGCACCGTAATACAGGATATGGCTGACATAATGTCCCTCCTATGTTCTGAACGTGGTGCATGGTGTCATGTTCAAAGGTACAAGTTAAACTGGGTTGAAATACTAGCCAGTTCCATTGTTGGCGGTTGCTGTATTGCTCCTGGAGAATCAAGCGGAAAACACACAATAAACCACAGTGGGTGAAAGGAGAGAAATCTTCCCTTTTTCCATCCCATCCCTGGTTTCAGTCTTATAATAATAATAATAATAATAATAAATTTTATTTATATACTACCCATTGGTGACCCAATCCAGGCGGTTCACAACATTAAAATAATACAGCCTAAAACCAACATATTTTCCACCCCCCCTTAAAAAACTATTAAACCAGATTTAATTAAAACCAATTTTCCAACAAGAAAATTGCCACTTTTTACTGGCTCTGCTCCAGAGGCTTCAAGGACAACAGCTGCCTTCCCATTTAGCTCCATAGCAAGGAAACCAAGAGGCATAGGAGCAGATCCAGGGACTGATAAAGTAATCACAAAGGAGCCCTGTTTTGTCAGAGCAAAGGTCTTCCTAGTCCAGCATCCTATTTTGCAAAGCAGCCCCTGAGACGCCAAAAAATGAGAAGCCGACACAAGGACCCTCTCTCGCAGTTGTTCCATTCCCTTTTCAAGCTGAAAATACTAAAAATGCAGTATATCCAGTCACCAACCACTGCTACTGGACCATTCATCCATTGCATTGTCCAATCCAGTGGTCCTCAACCTTTGGTTTTCCAGATGTTTTGGACTTTAACTTCCAGAAATCCCAGACACCATCACCAACACTCAGGAATTCTGGGACTTGAAGTCCAAAACATCTGCAGGACCAAAAGCTGGGAACCACTGGCCTCTGATCACTCAGTCTCAGCTATGAACAAACATGTGGCAGTGAGTTCCACTTACTAAACATGCACAGTGCAAAGGGGGTTATTTCCTTTATTTCCAATCCATTTCACCAGGAAATCACAACTTGTACGATGTGCGTTTTGGTGGGCCCAATCAAGAAATCACTGTTTTGTGGATTTTGGATGATGCTGTACTCTAAGTAGACTGAGGTCTATGAAAGCTCATGCTGACAACTTCTTTCTTTCAGTTAAAGTCTCAAAGGTGCTACAAGATACCTCTGCATAGTGATTCTACAGACTAACACGGCTATATCTTTGAATTCTAGTAGTATGGATGAGAGAAGGAAGATCCTATCGCTTTCCTCAATTGTGCATAATTTTGTGATTCTCCATTACCTGCTACTTTTAATTTTCCTAAATGAAAAAGCTTCAAACTTGGTAACCTTTCCTCTTATGGGGAGTCTTGCAGCCCTGGTCATTCTGGGCTCCTCTTTTCCTGCAGCTTCATAATGTCCTTTTTTGAGATGGGACAACCATGAATGCACCAAATATTCCAAATCCACTATACCTCACCAAGTTGGGAGATTTTCTGTCTTTCTCCTAATGATCTGAATCATAGCATTTGTCTTTTCCGTGGCTGTTGCAAACCCAACTTCCTCCTCCTCCTCCTCCTTCTTCTTTTTATATTTTTGCACAGAGTGATCTGCCGTGACCCCAAGACCTCACTTTTTCCTGCCAACAGCAGAGCCAGATGAAGGGAGATTCGAAAGACGTGTGTTGGAGGATTTCGGGTGTCATCTAAGAAGCTCTTTTGCCTCTGGGAACTGTAGTTTTGTGAATCTCATAGCCTTCTCTATGAGGATACTCCAGAGGTGAAGGAAGCCAAGGAAGAACGTTGTCAGCATTGTGGAAAATTTCACTCCTCGTAAAACAGCATCCCGTAGAGGTCACTGAGACACATTTGTGGAAAAATCCTAGAAAATAAATAGCTTTGTTTAGGAGACTTTAAGCTCTGGGTGTTAATCACGCTTGCTACATTTCCACTTGCCCCCATTTTTTCTCCTTTCCAGTGTCAAATTTATGGCCAAATTTACGGTAAAATTGGCAGTTCTTCCACTACATGACAGTATCCCATAAAACACAACAACCATTGAAGCTCATTACTTTTCCATTACAGTACTTTTCTCTTAATTTTTCAGGGGCCAGCGTGGCCTAGCGATTTCAGCATCCAACTAGGGTTGAATCCGCACTGTAGAAATAACCCAGTTTGAGACCGCTTTAACTGCCCTGGCTCCATGTTATGGAATCCTGGGATTTATAGTTTGTTGTGGCACCAGAGCTCTCTCATAGAGAAGGCTATGAGATTCACAAAACTACAGTTCCCAGAATTCCATAGCACTGAACCGTGGCAGTTAAAAGTGGTGTCAAACTGGATTGTTTCTTTTCTTTTCGTAAAGATTTGTTGAATTAAAAAACATGAAAACATAAACAAAAAATAAGAGATTACATAAAACGACAAACAGGTTTGTAACATATAGTAAAAAAAAACCAATAAACATACAGACACAACTGCAGAAATACACAACATCTACAGACAGCTTAAAATAGAAGACTTCCCAAATCTATAATAATAACAGCTATTTTCTTCTTACATAAGTTTTCTCTTAATTCAAGTTTAAATCTTACAACAATTCTACTGTTCTTTATATTTAAGATGAATATTTACCTTTTGTCATTTTGGATTACATATATAATTATATATGAGAATAACTCCAAAGCGGATCATTTCTGCAGTGTTTTGGACCCGGTGGAAAAAATATCCCTTCAGGCTATTTTATATATATATATATATATATATATATAATAGATCATTTTTGCAGTGTGTTTTGGACCAGATGGAAAATAATATCCCCTCAGGCTATTATAGATAGATAGACAGATAGATAGATAATTTATAATATTAAAAAACTGGATCATTTCCACAAGTGTCTTTTGGACCCGGTGAGAAAAATAATATCCCCTCAGATATATATATAGATATATAGTTTTTTAATATTATAAATTATATATTTGAATATTTTATATATATATATATATATATATATATATATATGCATATTAAATATATAATATTATAAATTATATATTTGAATATTATATATATATATATATATATATATATATAATATATTTTAATATTAAAAAACTGGATCATTTCCGCAAGTGTCTTTTGGTCCCGGTGGGAAAAGTTTTTAATATTATAAATTATATATTTGAATATATATATATATATATATATATATATATATTTGAATATTAAAAAACTGGATGATTTCCGCAAGTGTCTTTCGGACCCGGTGGGGAAACCCATCTCCCCTCAGGCGCCGGCTTCCCCTCCCTCTGCAGTGGGCCGCCCAATCACGGGAGGCCGGGGCTTGGCGCGGCCTAGTAGGCCTCATGGCGTCGGCTCCTCCTTCTTCTGGGCCGGCCCTCCTCCCTTTCCCTCCCCTCGTGAGCCGGCGCCGAGGAGCCCAGCAGCGGAGCTTCTCCTTCCCTCGGGCCGGTTCCCTCGCCATCATGGACATCCAGCGCCGGCTTTGCAGCGGCCCCGCCGGACCGGAGCCCCTTTGGGTAAGAGAGGAGGAGGAAGAGGAGGAGGAGGAGGAGGCCTCCCTTTTGGCTCATTTAAACCAGGCGCTCCTCTTGGCTCAGGACTGGGGCTTGCTGCGTCTACACGGCTAATTAACGCAGTTTGATGCCGCTTTCAGCGCCTCAGCTCCTTATGCAACCCTGGCCTGGGATGGATTTGTAGTTTTTACAACCGGTCTTTGTTTAAAACAAAAGAAAGAAAGAAAGAGGAGGCACCACAACTACAGATCCCAAAGATTTCTCTTTAAGTTATAAAAAGGGGTGTCCAAAAAAGGCATTAATTCTGCAGTGTTTGCATCTGCACTGTAGGAATAATGCGCTTTTGACACCGCTTTAAAGTGATGTGGTTCAGTTTTGTGGAATCCTGGGATTTGTAGCTTTGCAAAGGTCTTTGGCCTTCTCTGTGGGGCCTCACCAAAACTACAAATCCCAGGATTTTCTGTAGAGATGGAGCCCATGGAAGTCAAAGTGTTGGGGTGCATCTGCACTGGGGAAATAATGCGGTTTTGGCACCACTTTCAGCGCTGTAGCTCCATCCCTATAGAACCCTGCCTGGGATTTGTAGTTTGCAAGGTCTGTAGCTTTCCAAGAGGGCTTGGACCTCGCCAGAACTACAGATCCCAGGATTTGCTGTAATCATGGAAATCAAAGGGGTATCAAACTGCATTATTTCTCCAGTGTAGATTGTTGGTTGTTGTTGTGTACTTTCAAGTTGTTTCCAGTTTATGGCCAACTTATTAAGGGGTTTTCTTGGCAAGATGTCTTCGGAAGAGGTTTGCCTTGGCCGTCCTCTGAGGCTGAGAGAGTGTGACTTTCTTGCCTAATAACCTTTTGGGGTGATTTGGGAATCAGGGTTTTGTTTTGTGTAGCCTTTCTATAAGTTGTCTTTGGGTCCTGGTAGATTGTTTAAGCTGTTTATTTAAGGTGTTTTAAAATATTTATTGCCTCCCAGCCCACAAAGATCTCCAGGTGATAATCAGAAATAACACAAAGATTAAAATAAAAACACATTTTGAAACACACACACATATATATTTATAGATATTATATATATTTATATACATTCATATATATACATACGGTACATACATGCACACACATATATTTATATATGCACTACATATATAAATATATATCTTTAACATAGATAGGTATACTGTGTGCATACGGTATATATATATATATATATATATATATACACACACACACACACACACACACACACACATATGTATACTGTATGTATCCCCAAAACAGAGATAGATATTGATATAGATATATATGGGGTATCCCCAAAAAATCTATATACCTTTAACAGCTAATTGTAGCTATGGTGGTTATTTGAAGGCTAAATACATGCATTTATATTGATGAATAAATTTTATCATAATGATTTAATCAGAGTTGCAAATTCGATAGATAGATAGATAGATAGATAGAGTTATGGATTAATGTAGCATCATATATATATATATCTACACACTTACAAACATTAATGTTCTTATCTAACTAATAGACAATTATACTTATCATTCTATTTGCAATTTCTAGAGTTGCAAATTTTATGTGAATTTTTTGGGGAATTTTTTTGCAATTATTATTATTATTATTATTATTGCAAAAGGGATGTTTACATTTTGGGGGGGGACTCCTTGTTTTAAAATGTGTTTGAATATGTCCTTAGTACTGTTTTTATTTGCTCGTCCCCCCCAGGAGCCCCGTGATGAAGCAGAAATGTTTGAAAGAAAACACATTTCATATTATTCTGTATTATTTTGCAGAGAGAGGCCCGCAAACTGCCCTGGGAGACAGACAGGAGGAATAGGAACAAGGGATTAATGCATTTCCCATCCGTCCGGCGTCCGGCAAAGCCCTGGCTTGGACTGGGCTCAGATGCATTGGGGGGGGTTGCTGGTGGTGTTTTTAAAAGCTGTTTTTCTAGCTTCTGCTCCGGCTTGGTGTCCGCTGTTGTTGTTGTTGTTGTTATTGTGAAGATGCTTATTATTTGGAGATCCGTCTGGCTGGGCGCTTCAGGGGTTACTCCGAGTTAAACTCTGCATGGGAGAGCCAGGATATAAATGTTTTCTATGAATAGTCTTAATGGCTTGCCTTACAGGTTTGGAGTTCTTTTTATTGCAGTTAAGGATAGACAGGGCTGGCAGGGGTCCCTTATTTGAGGGATGGGAATCTTGTCCCTTATAGGAGTGACAGGTATCCCCTATTATAATTAATAGCTTTTATTTGGGGGCCAGAAAGCTTGCCCCTTATAGGGCTGACAGGTGTCCCCTGTTATAAAGGATGTTTTTTATTTTGGGGCTGGAAATCTTACCCCTTATAGTGCTGACAAGTATCCCTTACAATAAAGGATATCTTGCATTCTGGGGCCCAAAATCTTGTCTCTTATAGGGCTGGCAGTTGCACTTTATTATAAAGAATATCTTGTATTTGGGGGCCTGAACTCTTGTCCTTTATAGGGCTGACAGGTATCCCTTATTATAAGGGATGTCTTGTATTTTAGAGGCTGAAATTTCGTCCCTTATAGGACTGGTGGGTGTCCCTTATTTGAATGTTAGTAATCTTGTCCCCTATAGGATTGACAGGTATTCCTTAATACCTTACAAGAATGCCAAAACAATTCCATTTGGGGTTGTGGGCCCTTCATATGTGCATTGTGTCATTTATGAATGTGGACAATCTGCTAATTTTTCAGAGAAATGCATGGCTAAATTAACTGAAATCAATATTTTCATTTGGTATTTAGATAAAGCACAGCCTTGTCAGTGGCTATGCCTCCTGTTTGTCAGCCCTCCTGCACTTCGTAGATTTCCATCATTCTTTATTGCTGCTGCTTTGAAAACCTGGGAACAGACTGCCTTGACCCCATGTTAACCTCTATGGCTCCATCCTACGGATTCCTGGGATTTGTAGTTGGGTGTAAGGCACTTAAAATTGGCTGCTGGAGAGCTGCAGTGCTATAGTTCAGGAGAGAGGGATAGAGCGTCGCCACTCAACTTGGCGGTCCATGGATCGGTGCCGGTCCTTGTGCCATCTGCTGCTGCTGGTTTCTGGAGAGGTTTTAGGAATGAAAGAAATATTTGTAGGCAATGGACACCAATATGGCACCAGTCCCTAAAACATTGGGCAACACACCACATACCTTAAGAAGCACGAGACTGGAGAGTCCTGAGCACATCTCCAAACTACAAATCCCTGGATTCTGTAGGATGGAGATAGGACAGTTAAGGTCTTGCAGGGAAATCTCTCTGATTGTTCTTCTCCTCTTCGATGGAGGTAGACAGAGCCTTTGGAACAGGATATTCTGGTTCACGGCATCTTCATCTTTGCCAGGAAAGGTTCCTAATCCTCAGGTTGTTTCCCAGAACATCCTCATTGCTGTGGGAGCCAGAGCCTGGAAGGAGACACCTTGTAAATGCTGACGTTTTCCTAAAGCAGAAGAAAACACCACCCTTTCCATGCAGTGTGGGTTTTAATATTACCAGTATATTTTATTGTGAGAATCTTCATCTCTGGGTGACGTTCAGTCCTGTGACTGATCCTTGGTTGATCTTGGGAAAGCGGACTTGGCAGTTTTATATTCCCCCCCCCCCTTTCTCATGCAGAAGTTTGTTGGGGATTGTGAGGCAGAAGTCCTTGCTGTTTGTGTTGTGTTGTGTCAAAATGTAGAAACTGGTAATGAATCCTGTTTGCCTCCTTACAGGGTGTCAGAAACTTGAACCTGCTTTTGCCTTCCACGGACACCTTTCTCTTTTTTTGTGTGTGGTTTGTTTGCTTTTAAAGAAAAATTAGTTTCTGGGATGTTCCCATTGTAGTGTGGGGTTAGGGTTACAATTGTTGTGTAAGCTGATCTTATCTGGCGCTCACAAACAGGCTTATATAACAGGCCCACACCTAAAGGCTTGTGAGACTGGAGCTGTAAAATGTGGTTCTCGTCTTAATCCTTGCCGCTCTTGTTATTTCATATAAAAGGTTCTCGTCACTGAAGCCTTCCTTACCTGTTCATCCTTGGATTTAGCTTCTTTGCACACAGGCTACTCAGGTTGTGCGTACCTGGCAGTAAGTCCCACTTTGCACAGCTGGGCTTGCTCTTGCTCCTGATGGGACACGCAGTGACCTGTTAGTGGAAGCAGCTCTCTCAGATGCAGGTTGTGTGTTATATTTGATAACTCTCAGAGATGAATTTCCATTCTTTTTTCCCCATCTGACTGCAGTGGCTTGCAGGTGCCTGGGATGGCACAACCCCCGTGTGGTGAAAGTTGCATAAAGTGTGGTAATGTCTTGGCACGTCTGTCTCCCTGGCAAGCGCCGAAAAGCCGGGGTTTGTTTTCCATGCTCCCCTTCCTCCTCCTCCATGCAGGCTGATATTCCAGTAAGTTACTCTGAGAGACAATGTGGTGCAGTGGTTTGAGCGCTTGACTACGACACCTCTGGGAGGCCAGAGTTTGAGACCCTCCTTAGCCATAGAAGCCCAGTAAGTGACCCTTGTACATGTCACACTCTCTCAGCCTTAGAGGAAGGCAATGGCAGCAATCCCCCTCTGCACAAATTCGTCCTAGAAAATCCCATGAGTTTTCCCTAGAGGTCTAGCGGTTGCCAAGTGTATTCTGAGTGAATTTTTCTCTTCCTTTCTGGGAGAAAGGCACCCTATAAATGAAATAAATAATACATTTAAAAAATAAAATTCTGCATTATCTTTCTGTGAAGCACACAGGACTCCTGTGCTGTCTGGCACAAGGTAACATGGCGAGTTGGCAGAGCCTGCGGCATAGTTGGCATACAGTTGTATCCCAGTACATTTATGTACTAAATATAATGGATGTGTGTGTGTGTCCCTCCATTCCTGAGACCTTCCTCTGAGTGTCCTTCCCACACCGAAAAAGTGAGAATTGGTGGCTACAAGTTCTATCTATCAATGGTTTGCATTGCATTGCTTTTGTACCCTGGATAACATGGATTAGAGTGCTGTTTGCAGCAAAGGAAGAACGTTTTCTCAGACCCCAGTGAGGCACTAGTGTCCTTTTCCCAGTGAAGCTTCACACTAAATCCAAGCCATTGTGGAAACCAGAGGAAAGGGGTGCATGCTGCCTCCATGAATCTTTTTTCCTCAGACCCCAGTGGAGCTACACATTAAATCCTAGCCATTGCGGAAACCACAATGCGTGCTGCCTTCTTGAATCCCCAAAGACACCAACCACCCTCTGTTTCTCTCTCTTGGCCTGGTGAGGAATTGGCCGCTTTGCCCTGCTCCCACCTGCCTTGCAAAGCTGCCGCCTGCTGCTTTTTCTTATTTTTCCACGGCGGGTGTGTGACTCAATGAAAGACCTTCTAGAAGTTGGAACTTGTCCTTGGCTTCTTGGTCACTTGACCAGATGGCTGGGAAACAGTTCTTGAGCAAGAAGGGGTCTGAGCAGAGGCCTGCCCTGAAGCCAAAGGTTTGTCTTAGAATCATAGAATGATGGAGTTGGAAGAGACCCCCAAGGGTCATCCAGTCCAGCTCCCTTCTGCCATGCAGGAAGAGACCCTTAAAGCCATCCAGCCTCTGCTTGAAAACCTCCAAAGGAGGAGACTCCACCAGCCTCCGAAGCCACTCTTTGTGGGATTGTGGCTCTGTTGGTATTGCCAGAGGGAAACGTGTACTGTGCCAGGTTCAAGAAATACCAAAGTGCATATGTGTGGAATAATATCTAGTTTAGTGGATGCAGACTGGGAAGATTTTTATAGTTCAAAAAAGGGATCTTTCCCAGGGTCTGTTTCATTTGTCATCCCATTCCAAGATGGTTTGGTGGTGTCTTAGTCACTCTCCATCAAATTGCAGCGGTGTTCTTGGTCATGAAAATAATTATGTTCTTGTAGAGTCACCAACACAGAGATTAAATCAAGCTGAGGGAAAGGTTGGCTGTGGGCAGAGAGCAAGCGAGAGGCTTAATAGTTTCACTGAAAAGTCCCATTACCTCCCTGCTGAGTTTCTTTCCTCATAGTTTTCCACCGGTGCAAACACACGCAGGATCAAGCGTGCCTAATTTTCAAGATGAGTAGCCCTGTCTTTCATGTTCGGTTGCAGTAGTTGAGCGAATGCCGCACACAGACTCCGGCCTCGCTGTTGGCTTTGCTCCAGAGAAAGAGGCCAAAACTCAGTCTCTGACTCTCCTTGGTGCATTGGGTGCCTTAATGAAAAGGGCATTTTGGGGGGTTCTGCTTTTCTGGCTGCATCATTCTCACCACGGCTGAAGAGTGAGTCATCTTGGCTGCATTTGCTTTCAAGGATTGCTCATTGTAAGAGCCTGAATTTCCTTGGTGGGAACTGCAAAATCATTTATATCTTCTTGTCTTCCTCTGTTTATTCCCAGTCCTATCTCCTCCCTTAGTTGCATCTCCCCATGGAGAGCATTATTAATCACATTTTCAGAAATTATCCTTGCAAGTAAGAGGACTAGAAGAGTGCTACAGCTGGGGTTTAAGTCAGTATATATGCCTCTTTTAAAAATAATTTTGCAAATTAATAGCCACATGCCTCGCCTTAGAATCCTGTATACCTGGCACAAGTATATTGGAGACTTCATAAAAATAATTAATCTTGAAGTACTGAGTAATCATTATACCTGGAGCAATCATGGAAAGAAAATCGTTGTCAGGAAAGATTATGCAATCGCTTTGGTGGTGTTTACCAAGTTTTTCTGCAGAAGAGCAAGATGGAATTGGTGTGTCATGTTCCCTCAATTACTGTAATGGAATATGAAGAACATGGCTACTCATCTCAGGAAAACTCCCAACTCAATTATGTGAATTGATGTCTCTCTGCTGGACAATATTTTCACTTTTATCTGGGCCTCTTGCCGGTAATATCAATTACATTTATAGGAGAGTGGGATAGAGGTAATGTTTTTGCAAGATCTCGCTCTTGTTGTACCTCCACAACAACCCTGTGAGGTAGGTAAGTCTGATAGAGTGTCCCAAATGAATTTTGTACTGTTCTGTGTTGCTTACTCAATATTTGGCCTTGCTTGGATATAATGCTAAATGGTGGCTTAAAACTGCGTCACATCCTGCCCATGTCTTCCTTAAAAGCAAAGACTGAGAAGGGGATTTAAACTTTTTTCAATAAACCACGGTTAACATGAAGGGAAGGTGGTTGATCGTAACCATGGCTTATTGACACAAGCCAGCTTGGTGAGCCACTGAAGATGGTTTGCATCAAATAAATCAGAGTTAAGACCATGGTTTGTGGGAAATAGAACCACAACTTTCCAACCTCCCAGAGGAAATGGCGTCAAAGCTTGGAAAAAGTTACTGGCTATGGAAGATTCTGGTAATATAGCTTTTTTCTCTCTCTTTCCAGGCTTTGGGTCAGGTGCAATCACGGAAGTTTAATTCATGTTGTGTCACATAACAGTAAATTTCCACATGAAGAGTCCTGTTTGGTGCCTCAACTAGAGTAAACCCATTTAACCAACAGGATTTACCTACATGTTGGTTCCCATTCAGCAGTTGATCCAGCCGGTTCATGCCAATTGGGGCTCCAAAAAGAATTCAGACTCTTGCATTTGCACTTTTCCTTGGCCTGGCTTTATCCCCATCGCATCATACTTTCTGCCTGAATTAACCTCTATTGTTTCTAGAAAATGCTGCGTTAAGGACATCCGGCTTTTCTGAGATTGTTGGGTTTTCTTTTATTAGTCTTGAGAAGCTAGACATAGTAAAATTCTCCCTTCTCCAGAGCAGTTGAAAGGAAAGGGACTTTCCTGCTCTGTTTTGATATTGGGCATCCCCGTGAAAGGGCTTAAAAGGGGACCACAGCCGAGAAAAGGTGACACAACACCATGGAAGCTGCCTGTAGAGTCTGGAAGAGAGGAGTTGTTTCCTCCATGCCTGTGTGACCCGAACCCAGAGCCCTCCCTTTGGGAACCGCAGCTTTTCTAGGGGCTGCATGGCTTTCCCAGCCGAGAGGACCAATTGCACAGCTGTCAAAGGGGATCTAGACACTTCTTGTGCGCTTTCCGATTGCGCTGACCAGGCTCTCTTGCTCTGAATACCAGTTGCAGCATGTTTCCATATTGCGGCGTGAGCTAAAAGGCATCCTTTTAGAAGACCTGTGTTTTTCACATTTGCGCAGTATGTGGTGGGAAATAATTCTGGTATAGGCAGGCTTGGCGTAAAGCATACTGTCTGTATTGTGGTGTAATTCAAAGACATTGCCGCTTTAATCTGGAATAACAGCATGCAAAGGGATCTTGCAGCACCTTGGAGGCTAACTGTGCGAAAGAAGTTGTAGCGTGAGCTTTTGTGGACTTAAGTCTACTTTCGTATGCTACGTCTTCTTTCGCACAGTTAGTCTCCAAGGTTTGCTGCAAGATCCCTTTGCGTTGTGGTGCCATTGTGGTTCTTTAAAACCATTCTCCTTTTACTATCACTGTAGACCAGTGGTCTATTTTGGTCTTCCAGGTGTTTTGGACGTCAACTCCCAGAAGTCCCAGACAGATTGGCCAACGGTCAGGCATTCTGGGAGCTGAAGTCCAAAACATCTGGAGGACCAAAGTCTGGGAAATACTGCTGTAGACTATTTAATCGTCTGAGGTTCCTATGTTTGTCAGACCTCGTCCATGGCATCAGTGTCAACACCCATTTCTTTGTTTTTTGGTGCCTTTCTCATACTTAAAACAAGAAATTGCTTCATTTCCATGCCTCCCCTCTCCACAGTCCTTTCTCTAGATCAGCGGTTCCCAAACTTTGGTACTCCAGATGTTTTGGACTTCATCTTCCAAAATTCCTGATGTTGGCCAAGGTGGCTAGGGCTTCTGCAAAATGAAGTCCAAAACACCAAGAGGACCAAAGTTTGGGAACCACTGCTCTAGATCTAAGGATGGGTGAGAATTATGCAGCCTCTGAGTTGGTAATGTTTGGTTGTAACTCCCTGAAATCCTCACCCTTGGCTCTGCTGGCCACAGGATGCTGGGAGTTGCACTCCAGCCACGTCTGGTTTGGGTCTTCTCTTTCTCTTTCTTCAGAGGAGCGATGTTTCCAGGAGCCACAAATCGCAAGACCTTTTGCAGATCCAAGGTTCAGAGTTGGGACCTTGTTTGTTGGAGGTTTCCTTGCATGCCCTACAACCTTCTCTGCCTTTCAAAGCTATTCACACCCAAAATTATTCCTGGCACATCCCTGAGTTCCTAAATTGCAAATAGTGGGTCCAGCCCTTTTTGAAACACAAGGATTGTTTTATTACTTGTCCGTTCATATCCTGTTTTTCTCATTCTGTGCAACTCGAGTGATGCTGAGTGGGTTCCCACTGGATTTCTACCAAAACCTGAAAATATTTGTTTTTTGTTTTTGTTTTTTTTACTGCAGCTTCCAAAATTTAAATGGGCCAAGCTGGCTGGAGGAATTTGGGAGTTGTAGTCCAAAAAAGTAATTTTTCCAAGCTCTTGTCTCTACATAGGTAGCAAACCATATCCAGACCTCCTTGGCTTCAGTATGTTGACTGCATCAAGTGCCTTTAGACAACACCCTGAGAAATACCTTTTAACAATTATATATATATTTGTTTTCTAGTTTGTAAAAATGTTATTATTATCAGTAGTCATACCTTGCCTTTCCCCCAAAACTGAATCTCAAGGCAGTGTGTTTTCCTCCTTCCTCAAGTAGATCCTTATGCCTCTGAACTATGTAAGCTTTTTTTCCAGAACGGCAATTGCAGGACTTAATGGTGTCAAAGACAGATAATGGTAAGATTGCTAGGATTCCAAGATATCTTAGCAGCGCTTAATATGACATAATAACCTCTGCGAAGTACATCTGGCTGAGTCATACCAGATAACGGTGTTTGTTTAAGCTCCCAATGGGGCTGCAGAATACACAAACACAAAGCCAGATCTCCGGTAGAAACCTCTCGGTGCCAAAGGAAAATGGAGCTCAGTAAGGCAATACGTTTCTCCCAGATGATCAGAATTGCAAGATTATCTATCTCTTGTTGTGCAAAGAGCGTTATGGGTCCGAGACCATAATATTTTACACTGATCCACCAGTGTTGTTGTTGTTGTTGTTGTTGTGCTCTTGGAACTGCTTTTCTGCTTTGCCAGGTTCTCTCTTGCGGTGTGAGGTCTTTTGCCGGTTGTCGCTCCCATCCACCGCTTTGCTTTTGACCCACTTCACAATATGCTTGCTTGCTTTTCATTTTCACTTCTGTCCATTAAATCATAGATTTTTTCAGTGTGCTAAATTCTGTGGCAACGATTGCAACACCGCACAGCCGTTTTGCCCTCTGTGTTTGTGTGACCCAAGACGGGGGCCATCCTGGAGCCAGGTTAGGACATTGATATAGAAATAAAATTATTCCAAGCAAAGCTGTTTGGGGTAAAGTTTAAGAAGAAGAAAGCAACCTTTTGAGTAGCTAGCTGCTCATTGTTTTTTCAGTCATAACTTAAGAGAGATGTTTTCTTTGCAAAAGAGCCTATTGAATTACACCAAAACTGTATAATTATTTCTAGGATTGGGATCAGAGGGAGGTATGGGAAACCCTGTTGTGAAATGCCACATCCTTTTGTGATATCTTAGCACGATTTTATTCTTGGCAGTCTGGTGTCACTCTTTTTATCTGTTTTATTTCAGCATCAGCTTTGCTTTTGAAGAAATAGGCTGCGGCCCATAAAAGCTTGCTCTGAAATAATTTAGTCAGCCTTAAGGATGACACACATTCCTTTTTTTCCTTCCCTTTTAATACTCAACCATGCTGCCTCTTCGAAAGTTCATCTCTTCTGTGTTAAAGATCTTTTCATACAGTTGTTGTTGTTGTGGTTGTTGTTGTGTGCCTTCAAGTCATTGGGGTGTGGAAACAACCAAGACTGTTGCTGGGTCCCTTCAAGTCGGAACTTATGGAAACCCTCGGGCGAACCTGTCATGGGGTTTTCTTGGCAAGATTTGTTCAGGGAGGGATTTTAAAAGTGTCCGTGTCAATTGGGGAATATCTTTTGTGTGTCCACCGAGCTTTCCTGATTGAAAAGGCTGCAGCTGTTGCCTTCTGCCTGCTTGCCGGTCTCTCTGGGCAGCAAGCTGGTTGGCATCCGTTGGTGTTGAGATGCTATATTCAGCCCCTGGGAAGGTCAAGCGAGGCTGCCCTGGGGTCACCCAGGGTCACAGTATGACCCCTGCCTGCCTTCCCTGGACTCCTTCTCATGCTGCCAAGGATTCAGGGAACATTTCAGGTCAGGCAGAGAACTTCCTTCTCAGAGCTTTCCCTCTTGAGACGTTTGCAAAGGACCCTCCTTGTGCAAAAGACTCTCCATGTGCAAAGGACCCTCCTTGTGCAAAAGACCCTCCTTGTGCAAAGGATCCTCCTTTAAACCCTTCCTTCTTCTTTTTCAGTGAAAGCTCCCTGGTTCCCTCACCTTCACCTAATTCTCGGACCAGGAAAGCTGGGTTGTTCATTTCCAGTAAGAAAAAGGGGAGGTCCGCTTTCTCTGCTTTGCATCTCATTTGGGGAAATGTGTGCAAGCTGGTTTAGTGCATATATTAAGCTGTTTCTCCTTCTTCTTTTTCTTAGGGTCTTGGGCAGCTTGAGATTTTGGAGTAAGATGGCTTTTGAGCAGAGGAAAAGAAAACCTCCACAGTGCAAGGCAAGACTGAGGAAACAGATATTCAGTGGAATGAAGTGCTTTTTTGAAAAAGTTGTTGATAGTCTCAGATTATTGCAGAGAGTATTTAAAAACATTTTGTTCCCCTGAATGTCTGTTTTTGTTACAGAATTTGCAAAGGCAGTGTGGTAAAGTGGTTTGAGTGTTGGAGACCAAGGTTTGAATCCTCCTCTGCTCAGCCATGAAAGCCCACTGGGTGACCCTGGGCAGGTCACACTCTCTCAGCCTCAGAAGAAGGCAAAGACAAACCCCTTCCCAACAAATCTGGCCAAGAAAACCCCATGATCGGTTCTCCTCAGGGTTGCCATAAGTGGGAAATGACTCGAAAGCACACAACCATCCCCACAACCAATATGTCTGTGACCTCCTGGAGGGTAACATCTGTGCCAGTGGTGCATTGTGAACTTGATAAAAATCTTCAAAGATATTTTATGCTCTTGACTAGTGTGTTTTCGGGTGAGCCAAAAGGGAAGCCAGGGGAATATGTTTATTTATTAGAGCTTTGTGAAAGCAGCCTTGCTTTCTGAGGAGAGCCACATTTCCCATTGCAATTCATGTTTAAGAGAAGCCTTTGCTAAGTGTGTGATGGAGTTGTTCAGTTGTTTGGGGTTTTAAAAAGAAAGTGGTGTGTGTTTTTGCAGAAACAGCACGTGCAAATGAACCATTATTTTGCATTGCCTGTGCTTTTTTCCCTGTCCGGTTCCCCTTTTACCTGCTTGGTCTGGTTAGTAGAAAGGTTCATTCTTTCTCCTAAATTGGTGGGAGCTGTTTAATCTTTCGTTTTGCCATTAAAATTAGTATTGTGTTCTCTTTAACACACACACACACGCACACACAGCTTCACAATTAAAAATAGCAGTTAATCTCTCTCCTAGGGTTTTGGAGAGGCAACCGGGAGCGCTGAGCTAATCTTGTTAGGGCATTTCTGGCATGGCTGCAAAGGAATCGGTCGGAGGTGCCAACGCCAAAAACCCAGCGGGTGCCACTTAGAAAGCCCAGAGTATCCTTGCATCCTCCTTGGAGTAAATAAGACGGAGGGCAAAGCACTTGCCCTGCAAAAGGGAGGAACTCCAAAAGGATCTGCTGCGTATTATTGGAAAGCCAATGTTGGCTGCATCCACACTGCAGAAGTAATCCAGTTTGACCCCACTTTTACCGCCATGGCTCAATGCTATGGAATTGTACTTTGTTGTGGCACCAGAGCTATGCCACAACAAACTACCTTGATTTGAAACAGTATTTTTTATTTTAAATTCCAGTCTCAGTTTAGGTGATTCTAAATCCAACCTGGTTGGAAAAGCTTTAGTTACCCATTCAGTTTGTTTACGTCCCACATTACTTTTCCCAAAGAGAATCCACTGTGGGAAACAGTATAACTTCTCAATAAACAGTATTAATCTAAATGTTAGTCAAGCTTGATAAACAAAACTTGCAATTCATAGCAGTGTCAAAACCAGTGTCAAAACCTATTGAGAAGACGTTCAGATATGAAAGAGGAGCTATAATAAGAGTAAAAGGCAACCAGCAGATCAACAGCAAGCCAGGTCTCTGTCATGTTGCCTCTGTGGAAACGTACATAGCTATCCACATGCAAGGAAATACAGTCCCTAAAATGAAAGGCCATAAAAGAGAATGAAAAACTTCCTTGATATTAACTCCTGCTTTCCCCTAAGATCCACTTCTGGGATGGGTGAGAAAGAGAAGCCATCTCTTGCCATTGACGTCTTAATCTTCAGCTCTCTCTTCTTCCTCCTTCCTGAGTTTGCAAAAGGGCTGTGTGTGTGTGTGTATACACACACACACACACACACCTATACATACACACACACACACACACACACACACACACACACACATAATTATGTCTGTTCCCTTCCTCCCAGCTCCATCCAGAAGTTTAGGTGGCTGTCAGATTAAAACAAATGAAATGCCAGGATAGGGGGACATTTAGAAAAGGGTTACCCTTAAAAGTATTTAAACTGCTGGTGAAGTTAAAAACAAATTTAGAACTTACATTAGAAATAAATGCAAAGCATTTGGGGAGGGGGGTTGGATGCAGTACAGAGTCCTGACTAAAAACACTTTCTCTGAAAGCAGTTCCTGAAAGTTTGCCGGGATCATTTAAAAAAGGAGTAAATGTGAAAGCACAGGTGTATTAACCTCTCCCCCTCCATCTTCTTGACCTTTCTTCTTTCTCAGGACTGGAATGTAACGTGGTACACGGAGCACCCGGACTTCACCAAGTGCTTTCAAAACACCGTCCTCGTCTGGATCCCTTGCGTTTACCTCTGGGCTTGCTTCCCGGTCTACTTTGTGTACCTCCGGCGCCATGACAGGGGATACATCCAAATGTCGCCTCTCAACAAAGCCAAAACAGTAAGTGGCTCGCGGAGTTGTGGGTCTCCTTCTCTGGAGCTCTTCCAGAAGAGGCTGGGCAGCTACTTGCGGGGGATGCTTTAGCTGGCGTTCCTGCACTGAGAAAGGGGTTGGATCTGATGACCTCAGGGGCCCCTTCCAAGTTTCGGGTTCTGTGACATAAGCCCTTGAGACGTGTTGGCCGAAAGGAGGGAGCTGGTTCAAAAGGAGAGTTGACATGGGAAGCAAGAGAACATTCCAGCTGTCTGTGGTCTGTTCTGCAGTGTGTGACAAACATTGGTGTGGATGCAACAGGTGTGTTGAATTTTAGTTGCTGTGGCTTTTGTGAGCATGCTGAGCTACCACAAGGCCCTTCTCTGCTAAAGCACCATTCGTGACAAAGGGGGCTTTGCTTTTTGTTTTTAATCTCCTCTCTTTCCCTTCCAGGCCTTGGGACTCTTCCTATGGATAGTCTGCTGGGCAGACCTTTTCTACTCTTTCTGGGAAAGAAATCACGGTATTTTGCAAGCTCCAGTTTATTTAGTCAGCCCTACAGTTCTGGGCATAACCATGGTAAGTATTTGGATTCCTGTGTAACTTCATGTAACTTTTATGTAACTTTTATTAACAGAATCTCCCTTGTAATGTAGAACAACAGGAACCACTTACACAAGCTTTTTCAAGACGCCTGTGGTAACGAAATGCAAAATGAGCCATGAAATGAGCCCTTTATAAAAGCACTGCCTCTAATATTATCTAACGTTACTTATATAACTTACATAATTGTTTAATTGTGGTTTTTTTAAGATAACATATATTTATACTTTTCCTTCATCTGATCCTTATTTTATATTTTCTCTTAAATTAATTGATTTTTCTCTAATATCTGGAATATTGTGACTTCACCTCATGGGCTTGGTTCCCTTTTTATTTGATGTGATTTAGATAACACTTTAATTGCATTTCTGAGCAGCCTTGGCTTATCTCACCTGCTGAGGCAAACAGAGACCCACATTTTTTACTTAGAGGGCAAATTAAATATGTGTCCTGATTGCTAACTTTTGTGGGCCCAGCTTCTTGGTATTCTGGAGTCACATTAATAGATGATGCAGTGCCGCTTCAGCTGCTGATCAGATTTATATATGATGGTGGTGTTGCTTCACTTTTCATTCTGGTTTTCTGAGCATCCTTGAATGGTAATTGACTGCCTTTCTCTGAATTCTCTGTCTGCAGCTTCTTGCCACATTTTTGATACAGTATGAAAGGATGAAAGGAGTCCAGTCTTCAGGGATAATGCTGATTTTCTGGCTTATTACACTCCTGTGTGCTACCGTGACTTTCAGATCAAAGATTTTGCATGCCTCAAGTACGGTAAGAAAGCCCTCTTTGGCTTGGTGCTGATAAAACTCCTAGAATTGCATCCAGTCTGGCTTGTTTTTTGATTGAGTGTGTGATTCTTCTTTTGACCCATTCAATCAGGGGTAGGCAACCTTTCCCCTTTCCCCTTTAAGGGCCGCGGGACTTCAGCTCCCAGAAGCCTCAGCCATGTTGGCCAATAGTCCCATGTTGGCCAATAGCTCCTGGGATTCTGGGAGTTGAAGTCCCTCGGCCCTTAAAGGGGAAAGGTTGCCTACCCCAGCATTAAATCAATGACTTCTGGTTAATCATCAGGCTTTTAGAAACTGATTGGGGTGGGCCTTTATTGCTGTGTGTTACTCTTCTTAAGGCTTGTATAATGTTTACTGTGTTAGCTTCATTAATTGTTCAATTTTTTTAAAAAAAATATAACCCTTATATGTATACTTTTAGCAATGCTTTTGTTTAGCTTTTAATCTGTATTTTTAATCTGCAAACCCCACAGGTTGCAGGAGTTGACATATTCCGCTATATTACCTTCTACATCTACTTCACTTTGGTGCTAACTGAGCTTATCCTGTCCTGTTTCCCTGAACGCCCGCCTTTGTTTTCGGAGACTGTGCATGACCCTGTAAGTAATAAGCCACCATTGTGTCTTAGAAATTGCCTAGGAATATATTTTGCTTGCTTAGGTAAATCACTTCTAATAATTTTACCACATCTAACCAACTGCTTAAAATAAATATTCCTGAGAACTCTTGTTAGACTTTCCAGAAAGCAATAACATAATTGTCTGAAATGCTGGTGCTGCTTTCTTTTCTTTTTTTAAAGGTCGTTTTGTTCCTATTTTTCTGTTTCCAAAAATAATGCAGTGTGGAACTTTTGTGTGTGAGTGAGAGAGACATTGAGAAAGTGAGAGAGAAAGAGACTCTGAGAATCCAAAGTTGAGATTCGTTTTTGCCATACTAAATCATGGTTTACTGTAACTCTGGTATGGAACCATTATAGGTATGAATTCTAGTTAATTATCCCCTGGTGTTGATGGCACCCATTTTACTATACTCTTTAAAATGAAAGCACTGCCAAATAACACTCTTTAAGAGGTAAATGGAGTATAGCAAGTTCTTTAGATTGGACGGTCAAGATGATTTCAAGGTGAAGGCTTGAACATCCCTCACACTTCCCTCTCTTGCACACCTATCTGTCCAATCCTCAGAATTGTTCCTTTTAAACCATGCTATTTGCATCAGGAGTTGTTGTTGCTGTGTGTTTTGGTGTTTCAGGGGAATTTCCATGTCGGTCTGTTTTGTGTTACGTACTTACTGGGCACATTTTTACGTTGTGCTTCAATGGAAAGCTTGAGCCAGTGAAGGAATGTTATAACGCAGGAAGCATTGGATGGATTATAGAATTCATAAATAAAGTAGCTGGGCAGATAAAAGGCTGTGGCATTTACAGATGCCAAAAGAGAAAACTGCCTCCTGGATTCCTTGTGGTGTCACCCCAGAAATGTAATTGTGGCAGAATTTGATGGTAATGTAATATGTGAATGTGTGTGGGGAAGGTGTCCCTTTGAATCATAAAGTGTTTGTCTTAAACCATCTCAGAGGAAGTCCTTTCCCTATGTGCTAGAACATCTGGATTTAGATTTTTGTTTTAACTGCTGCCCTTTTGCCTAACCGGAGGGTGGAGACCTCCATGAGCGCTGCATGTGTTGGTATATTATTGTTTGTGTGGCTGAGAATATAAATCGGCATGGAGGCACCACCGGCCCAGGGGCCTAAGATTAGCGGTGCAGTTTGAACACAGCAGAGGAAGCCTCATAAACAAGGCTCCCCGTCTGAGCCGTCTGGCAGGAAGCAAGAACGCCAGCTGCTTGCTTTATAATTGCTGGAGAACTGTGCTGACTTTGGGCAGGAAGAGTCCGTTTCCGTTCCCTCGGCTTTGTGTGGCAGAATCGCTGTTTTGGCTCCTTTTCTCAGGCTAATAGGAACTCCTGCAGGTGTCCTTGGTGATAACTGTATGCCAAGTGAGATAGCAGTGCAGACAGAGGATGGGGTGGGTGGCTTGTGGGGCAGGAACAGGGGTTGTGTTGCAGTGAGGAATCCATCTCAGGCAGGAATCACAGAACGTATGAAGGGACCAGGCAAGGAAATGGAGGAAGAGTCAAAGGATCCTTGTCAGAGGTCATCTTCCACCACACACCCATGTCATGGATCAGTTTGCACTGTGCAGGCAGCATGCTGGAGCATAGAGTCCTTTCACTCCTGGCTTGGCTCCTCTTGCAATTGGGAGCACCCAAACCTGGTTTCTGAGTGGCACTGTCACCCAGCAAACTATGGCTTTGGCCAGAGAAAGAGTGGACTGGGGTAGCCTGCAAAGGGGGGATTTGAGGCCCCCAAAAAACAGCTGTGGGGCCCTTGGGCCACCTTCAGGGCCGTACTTTGTCCATCCCTGCCGTGATGGATAAAGAAAAAGACATGCATAGCAAACTGCTTGTTTACATAGCTGATTTATATACCGCTTATTGTATCAGAAATGATATCTTGTTTCACCTTGCATTTCAGCTCTTAATCTGGAGTCCACAAACTCTGGCAAGAAGGAAGGGCAAAGGGCTGGTTGACTACAGGGGCACGGCTTTTTGGCAGCCTGGCTCCGAGCTGAAGTCGGCCACAGCCTCCCAGTTTTGCAGGTTGATGCTGAGCAGCAACGGAAGCGAGGGATTTGAGTTCCCTCTCCCTGCCCCCAAAGGGCTGCCCTTTTCATAACCCTCTTGGCTGTGTTTGGTTTGGCCTGGCATTTGCCTCCAGGGACGTGGAATCGGTTCCTGCCTTGGGCGTGGGTTCCTGAGCATTCCCAGAAAGGGAAAGTAAACTGGCTCTGTTAGCCATATTGTCGCTCCAGGAGGAGACTAGCATTGGCCCCTCATGATTTTCCCTCAGTCCCCAAATTTGTAGAATTGTGGAAAGTGAGAAGTTGGAAATAGTTTATGCCTAGAATTCCTCTGTTTGCTCTCTTGGCATTCTTTGGGGCACTTTCCCTGCTTCCCCTTTGCTTTTGAGTCCTAAACTCTGTTTCTAAACACTCCAGTTATTGCAATGCTAGACGTCTTGAGGGCTGAAGGAAAACTTCTTTAGTGGGCTAGAATTCTTATTTGGGGGACAATAATCTCATTTTGACCCCTTCCCATATTTAGACCTCTCTGGTAGGTGTTAAAAGAAGCTTTCGAGGTGGGCTCACTAGACTGTGTGGATCCAAAAGGAGCTCTGTAAAAATGATATTTCTTTCACTGTTATTTCTCTGTCTCTCACTCACTCAGATTTGGAAAACAAAAGAAAAGTTGAACATGCTGCTTATACCCAGTTTCATGGCAATAAAAAGCCTTTTTCTCTCTCTTTGTAACGGAATCTTTTTCCCCTTCTTTCTCCCATTAGAACCCTTGCCCAGAGTCCAGTGCATCCTTCCTGTCCAAGATCACATTCTGGTGGATCACTGGGTAAGAGAAAAAGAGACCTTAATTTGATTCCCCCCCCCCCCCAGGTTTACTTAAGAGTTCTGTTTTCTTTTGCAAAGTTGGTCAGATGAAATGGAAGTACAGAGAAATAGGGCTCCATTTTAGAAGAAATCAACCCCAACCAAAAACAAGAGCATACCTCCAAGAATTCAGAGCTAACCATGAGAATCAATCTGTGCATAGCAGTATGATTGAAAGGGGTGAGAGAAACATTGAAATTCTCAAAGAGTGCAAGCTGGCTGGTCTACATTTTAAAGTAATCTGAACTATCTGAGACATCAGGCTTTTTTTCTTTTTACACTTCAGTTATGAGTTACACAGTCTGTCAAGTTCCAGGTGGACTTTGGGTATCAAACGTACGTAACAATCTGAGATGCTGAATCACTTCATTCCTCTTGCTCAGAATCGTTCCTTTTCTAACGCAGGTTGATGGTCCAGGGCTATCGGCAACCATTAGAAGCCAAAGATTTATGGTCTTTAAACAAGGAGGATACGTCGGAAGAAGTGGTGCCAGGTTTGGCTAGGAACTGGGCGAAGGAATATGAGAAGACAAAAAGGTATGGCATGCTCTCGATATTGTACTACCAATAATCTCTGGTTGACAAGATTGTGGGGGGTGGGGGAGTCCTCCTCTTTTTGATGTATGCCAAGCAAACATGTAAAGAGTTCTTTTGTATTAGGACTTTTTTATTTAGGCTGCCCTCTGACTTTAATCATATGGCAGAATAGTATACAAACTGGTGTGCCCTTTTTTGTATGTTTTTAAAATTATGTTTTAAATGTATTTTAAATAGTTTTTAACTGTGTGCTTTTAAGAGAAGTGACACTGAATTGTGATTTCTTAATACTTTTAAAACAAAATAGAACTAGATTCATTGGCTGATATTGCTAATATAGTGGCTATTTTTGTTCATGATCTATCCCTTAATAGCAAACATGATCATGTAGGCAAAGGGATGTGAAAGAGACATTACAGAATCATAGAGTTGGATGGGGTCACATTTAGTCCAACCCCATTATGCCATTTAGGAATCCACAACTAAAGCACTCCTGAGAAATAGGCATCCTTTCTCTGTTCATAGCCCTCCAAAGAAGGAGAACCCACCGTCCTCCAAGATGGTCCATCCCACTGTTGAGCAGCTCTGACAAGACGTTTTTCCTAGGTATCAGCCGAATGCAAATAGACATACAGGAGTGACTGGAATGGCACAATCTCTTGGTGGTTTCTGTCTCCATAGGCTACCGGCCCCCATGATCTACTCGCCCAAGAAACCAAGAAAATCGAGCAGCTCAAACGGGGACATGATGGAAGAGGCTGAAGCTCTGATCATCAACCCTGCTCCAAAAGAGAAGGAGCCCTCTCTCTTCAAGGTGTTGTACAAGACCTTTGGGCCCTATTTTCTCATGAGCTTCCTCTTCAAGGCCTTTCACGATCTGATGATGTTCACGGGTCCTGAAATCTTAAAGTAAGCTTGGCGCCCACACTTCCTTCCATTGCTGTATAATAACTATGATAGTTGGGGTTGTCACAGGGACCTTTTCCAGCTCGGCTGGCCCGACAGGCACACTAGACTCAGAGAAATAATGATGGGGGTCATTGATTATCTTGATGATTGGAGGAGCCTAGATAGTGCAAAAAATGAACTTTTTTCAAACTTTGCAAAGAGCTATTTCACCTGCTTGTACTTGCTACCATGTAAGAACTACATCCAAAACTCTCCTCTGGGTAATAGATTTGGGAGGGACCCCCAAGTGCCAGTCACCATGTCAGTGGAAGAATTCCTCTTTAAAGTACCCCTGACAGGTGGCCATCTGACCTCCATTTAAAAAGTCAAAATGACAGGGCAGGCTATTCCATGGTCAAGCATCTATTCCTGTCTGCCTGTGCCATTCAAGACGAAAGGATTGTTAACTCTGGATGGAGCTTTTCCATGTTGCGCCCACCCACACACCCACCGCCTGCCCAAATTCAGGTGTCAGGTAATCAGTATTTTTAAAAAGGCTCCCAGAGCTTCTGCACTCAAAGTACAGAGTGAGGGAATTACAGTCTTGGCAACTGGGCATTTCAGTGGATTTTTAGCTGCTGTAGAATAGGATTGAATGGTGCATTTCATGCAGTTAACTCTGTGTGTGTGTGTGTGTGTGTGTGTGTGTGTGTGTACTTGTGTGTTTCTCTTGTGATCTGCTTTGAAGACTTGTGACTAAGAACAAACTTGAAAGAGAACAATGTCCCTGTCTTTTATGGGCAGAGTGTTCTCTTTTTGTAAGGGAAAGGTAATCTCTTTGGAAGATTAGTTTGGGTCTTTTTGAAATCAGAAACTGATAAATGTGAGAATTGCCCAAGGTCAGCCCCTCAATAAACCAGCATTTCATTTCAAAGAGGGTGTCCCCCCCCCCCTTTGCTTCCTTCCTTCCTTCCTTTTCCAGCTTTTGCAAATGATGCCTCTTTGTGTTTCTTCCAGGTTGCTCATTAGCTTTGTTAATAACAAAAATGCCCCCAATTGGCAAGGCTACCTCTACACAGCCCTCCTCTTTGTCTCGGCTGGTCTCCAGACGCTGGTTCTCCACCAATACTTCCACATCTGTTTTGTGACAGGAATGAGGCTGAAAACAGCTGTGATTGGGGCTGTTTATCGGAAGGTAACCGCCTGGAACCTGTACCTTAACTCTTCCAGGAGAGCCAGCACCATAGGCCATGGTGTATGGCTTACCAAACCAAGCCTAAAACCAGGGTTAACTTTGCAGTGTTGCTGTGTTCCCCATCAGCAGTGTATCACCAAAGCAACAGATGCAGCTGAAGTGAGAAACAGCCCCCAGCCACGGCTGCTTCCAGGTGGCTTTCACCCTAGAAGCATGTCCCTCCCATCCCCAATGATTTGACTCATTTATAAAGAAGTTTAATATATTCCTCCTAGTAGCAACAGAAGAGGTATGCAGGGGTGTTGCACCAGGGTGGACGAAGCAAGGACACTGCCCCTTGCAAATTAGAATGCTGTCCTCCTGAAATGAAATTTTCATTCAGTCCCCAATTTCTAGCATTGCAACATCTTAAAACTTCCACTCAGCATTTAGAAATAGAGTTTAGAAATAGCATTTAGGGGGGCAGGCAAGGACCCAGGGAAGGCGAACCCAGCAAAGAGAGAGAGAGCGCTCTAGGTCCGAGTGATTTTCAGTGTCTTACTCTCAGGGAATGCCAGAAATTTGGGAACTGAAGGAACATTTCATGAGGGGGGAAGAGATCCTTGTTTGGAGGGGCAATGCCTTCATTTTGCCCTCCTCCTCATAGCTGCATCCCTGCAAGTCTTGCTGAGGCTGATCCTCAGAACACTGTTTTAGCGTTGCATCTAAAACTGCCATTAATGCCCAGGCTTGGCTCAACTTTAGGTCAATATGTGTTCATCCATCAGTTTCACTGTCAGCTTCAAGGATCTAATGAAATCAGTTCTTTCAAATGAATGTTCTTAAGTCATATATCTTAGGCTTTCTGGGATGCCAGCAGAGTCCTCTTTGTGTTTGCACTCTCTCAAGGCTTTAGTCATCACCAATTCAGCCAGGAAGACTTCTACCGTCGGGGAGATTGTCAATCTGATGTCTGTGGATGCCCAGAGGTTCATGGACTTGGCTACTTACATCAACATGGTCTGGTCTGCACCTCTTCAAGTCATACTGGCTTTGTATCTTCTCTGGAAGGTGAGAGTGGCATGGATGTGTCATTTTTAATGACTTACTTACCATAGCTAAACAGCGGTGTTTTAAGTCCCTCACCCTATGTCCAGTTTGTGGGGATTTCTTGTACAGTGGGGCCTCCACATTTGCTGGGGGCAGGGAAGCAGGACCCCCATGAAAGTGGAAAATCCACAAATTAAAAAACCCACTTTTTTTTTAACCTGAGAGACCTCCTCTCTAGGAATGTGTATGTCCTCCAGCACAACTCTTTGGTCAATATCAAGTGGAAGTTGGCTATGGAATTGCACTGGAGGACCTACAAATGTCCAGAGAAGTGTTTTCTCTAGGTTCTTCAGCATATCTCTATGGTCAGCTGCCGGCAGAGTCATGCTGGAGGATCTAGAGATTCCTAGAGAGAACATATTAATCAAATCTCTGAATAATCAAAGCCACAAATATGGAGGGCTGACTGTAGTTCCAAGATGTGGCCTCCAAAAAATATAAGCTAGAGGAGCGAAGGAGGAAATAAGAGTGGATTGCTTCTGTATTATCACCTTCAACTGGGCTTTGTGTTGCATTATGATCCTGTTTTCTTCAGAATTTAGGTCCCTCAGTGTTAGCAGGTGTGGCCGTCATGTTGCTTCTGGTACCCGTGAATGCTGTGATAGCTGTGAAAACCAAAGCCTACCAGGTGAGAGAAAGTTTCTTTCCACTTACAAATTGTTGACACTACTGAATACGACAAAATCCCAAATTCATGCGATGCTGATACCGTTTTTAGGCCAGCCAAAAGGTGTGAAATACATTAGGCTAGCTTTTGAAGCTAATGGGCTTCTTCATCAGGCAAGGGTGATTTTAAAAAATCATAAAGGAAAAGAAGAGTGACGAGTCGCAGGCCTGCATCTTTTGAGTCAGAGGCTCTTCCCAACAATTTTGCAAAGGCTGGTGTATTTATCATTACCTAGCCACTTTGAATCCCAGGGCTGGAAAAAAGGTAGCCCTTCAGATGTTTTGGGACTGTAACTCCCATCAATCCTAGCCTCCAGTAGTAAGGAGAAGTGCCAACAACACTTGGAGGGCTGCATGATTTTCACCATTAATTTATCCTGCTTATAGACCTTTCTATCACAGACGTTCTCTGAGTAAAGAAAGTGACAAGGGATAAGAAGTAATTAAAATAATCAACAGTGCAATTCAGTATCTTTAAGGTGCAGTAGGTAAAATGCTGCTACAGAGTCTGTTTGTTTTAAAAATTGTCAGTACAATTTGTATTTTATGACGCGTTACTACATTCTCCCATTTTATAGCCCAGAGCCACCAAAATGAAGCAAGCCCCAAACGCTTTTAAGCCCAGGGACAAGTTTATACTGAGGATTGCCCTGACTTGTATTTCTTTTATGTTGTTGTTGCTGTGGTAATGGTGATGATGGTGTTTGGGTCGTTTCAGGTTGCTCACATGAAAAGCAAAGACGACAGGATTAAGCTGATGAATGAAATTCTCAACGGGATCAAAGTGCTAAAACTTTACGCCTGGGAATTAGCCTTCAAAGAGAAAGTCCTGGGGATCAGACAAAAAGAGCTCAAGGTGCTGAAGAAGTCTGCGTACCTAGCTGCCATTGGGACGTTCACGTGGGTGTGTGCCCCGTTCCTGGTGAGTAAGCCCTAGTTGGCAGTGGGAGCTCTGGGTCCCCACCATTTTGTAAGTGCTTCCCCTCGGGGTACAATTGCAGCCACTGAAAAGAAAACCGTATTAAATAGATTGGGGTTGCCATAAGTCAACAGGCGACTTGAGGGCACATAGGCACTCACACCCAGCATGGCATTGTGGTTTCAGTGTTGGAATGTGACAGAGACCAGGGGTTGATTTCCAGCTTGGGTGACCTTGGGCAAGTTACATTTTCTCAGCCTCATGGGAAGGCAATGGGCAAACCCCGCTGAACAAATATTGCCAAGAAAACCCCATGATAGGTTTGCCTTAGGGTTGTCATAAGTCAGAAACAATTTGAAGGCACACAGCAACAAAAACAACAACAAGGCACACCCACTAGACATCTGGTATGTTCCATTTCAAATGGGTAACATGTTTCAAGACTGCTAACACTCATTTCTGGGGTTGTTTGGCCAACATCAGCATCCAGGCTAGGAGATTCTTGCCAGCTGACTTATTTTTAGCTAGATCTGTATGCCGACTCTCAGACTAAACAAATCCCCGGGCAGCAACCAACAATTAAAGCCATGGGAAATACAAATAAAGTGCATTAACAAGAGGGAAAAACACAACAGTATGCATCAGTGCAGTTTGTAGCATTAAAATGGAGCAGAACCTCTGAAAACAAGCTTAATAGACAAAATCCACAAAAAAATCAGCTTAGTTTGGAGAATCAGAGACCTGGAAGGGATTGTGGTGATCGGCTGTTCCAAGTGCAAGATGATTGCCACAATACAAAGACTGGGAAATCACCAGACAGCAGTGTCATGGGAGTGGGATTGTGGCCCAGTGGAACCAGTTTCAGGCACAGGGGGCCAGGGTCCCTCTCTTCTGCAGTACCAGGCTAGATAGAGAAAGACTCTGACTTGGTGTAAGCAGCTTCCTGGGCATTTTACCCCCAAAGAACCAGTTGTACATCTTAAACCCTCACCCCACCCATTCCGCCCATTGGTCACCCTTCAGGACACAGGACTTCCTTCTGCACGTTCTGTGAGACAAGACTAATATTTGCACAGCCTTGATGACAATGGGGGACCCAGTCCATGCTCATGTGCAGGAAATCTGGTTTGGTTCGCCACTAGTGTTCTCAGGAACAGCAAAATAATCAGAGCTACCTTGAGTCTTTTGAAAAGGAATCCTCCCCCCCCCTTTTTTTAAAATTATTATTATCCTTTGTTTGGCTAAGATGACTCCTACCGATAAAGACCAAAGGCAATTCCTTTTGCAGACAAACAACAGGTAGCTGTGCAGTTTTTGAGTTCCCCATTCCAAATACCGCACCTGAGTACCATTTCTCACCAGGGTTGGAAATCCTGGAGCCCTCCAGATACTGTTGGACTGCCGCTCCTAGCATCCCTCTTTGCCCTTGCCCATGCTAGGTAGGGGATGCTGGGGCCTTCAGTCCAGGCAAATCTGGAGGGCCTTAGGATTCCCATCCCTGTTTTGCAGTATCTGTGCCAGGGCGTCAACAAGGTCCCAGTTTTCTGGGACAGCAGACACAAAAAGGTGTAATGGGTGGCAATTTCTGGTCCCATAGAGGGAAGTAGCAGCCTGTGGATATTCTCTTCACTAAGACTGAGATTTTTTTAAAAGGTTCAGTTTCTAGATATTGTTGGTAAAGCAGTTACTAAAACCAGTGGTATAGTTATTCCCTTTCTGCATTCTTTTTCATTCTAAGAAAATAAATAGTTGTTAGTACTTCACACACCCAGAATTTAAGGGGAAAATACATCAGTAGCAACATGGTGCAGTAATTTGAGCATTGGACTAGGACTCTGGAGACCAGGGTTAAATTCAGCCATGAATCTCACTGGATGACCTTGGGCAAGTCACACTCTCTCAGCCTCAGAAGAAGACAATGGCAAACCTCCTCTGCACAAATCTCACTAAGAAAACCCCATAATGGTTTCATCTTAGGGTCACCATAAGTCAGAAATGACTTGAAAGCACATAACACAACAACATTGTGTTGGTTTTTCTCTTAGGTGGCTTTATCAACATTTGCTGTATATGTGACAGTTTCTGATAAGAATGTTCTGGATGCTCAAAAGGCGTTTGTGTCTCTGGCGTTGTTTAACATCCTCCGGTTCCCTCTGAACATCCTTCCCATGGTCATCAGCAGCATTGTGCAAGTAGGATTTTCTTCTTGGGGCGAATCCATTCCAGTTACCCTGAAGGAGGGAAAGGGAGGAGTTTGAGGGTTTGAGTGCTGGACTATGACTCTAGAGACCAGGGTTCGATTCCCACTTCAGCCATGAAACCCATTGGGTGACCTTGGGCAAGTCCCACTCTCTCAGCCTCAGGGGAAGGCAGTAGCAAACCTCCTCTGAACAAATCTTGTCAAGAAAACCCCATGATAGGTTTGCCTTAGGGCTGCCATAAGTCAGAAACAACTTGAAGGCGCACAACAACAACAGACCAAGATCCTGTTTTCTACTGCACAGCCCAGTGTTTGGAAAAGTTATTTTTTTCTATGCTATAGCTCCCAAAGTTAGTGAGCTACACTAACGGTTATTCTTTTTCAAAGGTTTCAGAGGGTGGGCAAAAGACCCTTCTCTTCCTTTTGCCACAACCTGTCGTGATGTAATTACCTCAGCATGACAAATTGGGAGATTCTTGGTGCTGTAATTCAGAAAGAAAGCAACTTTTCCAAGCCCTGCTTCCAAGAAAGCTACTGAACAGAGCCTAAAAACAAATGTCTTCTCCCCCTGTGGCCCCACAGGGCTAGTGCTATGAGGCCTCCCCAAGGATTTGTCTGTGATAGACCCCATCCCAGAAGACCTTCTAAAGCCTCCTTTGATGGCTGTCTCAACATACAGAGGTCCAAATGTCAATGGTGTGCCAGATTTTCCTGAGGAGGGTAAAACCGGCAGGTGTTTAAAAGTGAGGTGCAAAGAATGTGAGGTGTAATGTTAGCGTTCTTGGCTTTGCTATTTAGGCAAGCGTGTCTCTGAAGCGCCTCCGAGTCTTCCTGTCCCATGAAGAGTTGGATCCAGACAGCGTTGTCAGAGGTTCCATCAAAGACTGTAAGTTCCCTGGGGCGAGACGGTTTAAATTTTGCAGCTCATCACTCCTTCCAGCTCCTCCCCTCTAAAATCAGACTTTAGTATAGTTTCATTCAAGGCCCAAGGCTACCAGATCCCATCTGATCTTGGAAGCTAAGCAGGGTCAGAGATGATTCTCAACCCTGTTGTTTTTATAAGTATGGTGAATGTGGGACACAAAGAAGGCATGTGCATCTAGGAGGGAATGCTTCAGCCACCCACCAGTCAGCCAATCCTGTATCCTCTGCAGACACTTTTTGAATCATCTCCTTGTTCCCCTTGCCCCAGAATCAAAATTGTCTTTGTAAATGTATTAGAGATGGCTGACTGGTTTGAAAACTCTTTTCTAGCGGATGGCAACAGCATAAGTGTGAAAAACGCCACCTTCAGCTGGTCAAGAAGTGATCTTCCATGTCTGAATAAGTAAGAATCTTCCTCCCTTGCCCTCCTCCTCCTCCCAAAATAGTCCTTAGTTTGAATTCTGTACTGGCCATTCTCTTTAGGTTCATAAACCTTCCATCGTTCCCATATAGTGCAGTTACTATGTAGATGTGTTGTGTGACTGGTGTTTTTGCTGAGTTTGGAAAAAGGAGGAATTTGGTATTTTGGGACTGGTCTGTAGCTTTGCATATAACAGTTTGTGACCAGTTTCAGTTAAGAGGTATGTCCTGCAGGAAAGAGAGACTAAGGTCCGAAACACACTGCAGGAATAATCCAGTTTAAGACCACTTTAACCACCCTGGCTCAATGCTAGGGAATCCTAAGCACTGTAGTTTTGTGAGACATTTAGCCTTCTCTTGTCAGAGAGCTCTGGTGCCACAATGGGCCATGTTTCCCAGGATTCCCTAGCATTGAGCCAGGGCAGTTAAAGCAGTCTCAGACTTAATTATTTCTGCAGTGTTTTGGATCCAAGTGGAAAATCCACCTTGGACAAAGATTCCACCCACGCACCCTGCAAAGCCGGGCATATCTTGCACCTGCGAGCAATTCAGATTTTAATCAGTTGGGTGAGTTCCTAAGTAAACACAAGCACCAGTTCCAGCTGCCAAAGGCTGTTTGAGTTGATCCTCCTATACCTGCTCCTGTCAGAGAGAAACAGCTCTTCCCTAAGCTTGGGGATCAGTTGCTACCTGATTAGGTTAGTTAGACGTCAGGCTTGGAGGATCTGTTTTTTGGAGTCTCCAGGGTCCACCCACCTGAGCCAGGTGCAGAGCAGCAGCATTGGGAGACACTAGATTAGGGAAGTGGAAGTCAGGCATAAAATGGAGAAAAACTCCTTCCGTCCCAAAATCTTTCAGTCCTTTACCCCCAGTTTTCCTCCCTCCCTGATGGCCTTCACATCTCTTGGGTTTTTTATTATTATTATCTCTGAACATGTGTTCTACTGGGAGTTTAGTGTTCAGCACCAGACTCTCAGTCCTTTCAGACCCAAGTCCTATCTTGGTTTATACATGCAAACACACACATATACATGTTGTCATCTTTTCAGCTAGCTATATCCATGATGGTTTACTGGAAATCACCCAAAGAGCCACCCTTAAAATGATGCTGCTGTATGGTTTCTTCAGTGGTTGTTTCCCATTTTGATTTAGCTCACAATGAATAAGCTTTTTCTTGCTGCCTTACTGTTGGTTGGTCTGAGTTTCCATGCCACTGTGTGAGAGAGCTGATGTATTTCCCCCTGTTGTTGTTCCAGTATTAATTTTGTGGTCCCAGAGCACCGCTTGGTCGCTGTTGTCGGTCAGGTCGGTTGTGGGAAGTCCTCCTTGTTGTCTGCACTTCTGGGTGAAATGGAGAAACGAGAAGGACACGTCTCCCTCAAGGTATGATGATAAAATGGACATCTCTTCTGCTTTTAGGGAGAGAACATCTTCTGAAAATAACAAAGTATGAAGAGGAAACTTTGTCCCACTCTAGAACAAAGATGGACAGTGTTCAGCCTTCCAGATAATGATGGATTTCCAACTGTACCTGGAGTGAGGGGCACACTTTTCCCATTCCTGTCCTAGAGAGAAGACATGAAGGGCTTTTGCTTGTTTCTTGGCAGCATACCAAGGCCAGGAAATGAAGAGTGTGGCCATAAGTTTAGTAAAAGATATATTTCAGACAGCTGATAGAAAAGCATTGTATGTTTGATGTGGATCATCCTACCTGGAGTTAGGAAGTAATCTTCCAAGTAAAAGGCTGGTGCCTCCAGAAATTCCTGTCCTCCTCCCACAATGTGTGATTTTGCTTGAGGTATTGGAATAGTTTTGTCAACCCATTCCTTGCGCAGTATCATAGCATGAAGCCTGGACCATGTCATTTATGCCTTTCTCTTTGTGGCAGGAATGGGTCTGTAGAGGACTTATAGTCCAGGGAAAATTAAGGCTCAGAGGATTGGGCAGCTGGCAGTCAGAATGAGCTCAAGGTGGGATGAGAGAGCTGTGATTTGCAGAGACGCATATAGAGTAAGCAAGGCATCCTCCCTTTCTTTTATGTTGGTCCATGTTGGACAACTAATGCTCTTGTTTCTGCAGGGATCTGTCGCCTACGTCCCTCAACAAGCCTGGATCCAGAACGCAACTCTGAAGGAGAATATCCTGTTTGGGAGGGAAGCCAAGGAGCGCCAGTATAAGCAGGTGATCGAGGCCTGTGCCCTTCTGCCAGACTTGGAGATTTTACCTTCAGGAGACCAGACAGAAATTGGTGAAAAGGTGATTTAAGACTTCATGGCCTGAGTGATCCTTTTCTTCTTTGGTGGAGAAAACAATCTTCTGCTTGGTTCCTAACATAACAAGCATAACTCAGCTGGATCCAAAACTCCAAGGCAACAAGTAGTGCAGTTCCCTGTAACTTTTGGTGTGATGAAGGGGCTGTAAGAAATTGACATTAGAAAGCAAGGTAACGAGTGGGAGAGGTCTATAAATGTTGTGAGTGACGTTTCCCTGTTACTTTTGACCTTTTAGAGAGACATTTGGATGGAATATTTTTTCATGCCTTGTGCCATTCTCATATCAGCCCTAAAGTCCATTGAAAATAGAGTTCTTAAAATGAGAAAAATGGCATGCAACAAGTTACAGAGCGACACAACATTGTGTTCAGCACCAGCAGATTATATTTCAAACATAATCATGAGTAATGGGAATTAATTACTTTCTAAAAGTAACTTTCCAAGCTGTCTTTGTGTGTGCTGCTTCTGTCTTTATCCAAAGCAGAGCTTGTAAAAGTTAACATTTTTGGACTACAACTCCCTGGGTATAGTATCACCCTAATATTGTCAGAAATGTCTGTGGCTTCTACAACTCTTTGGCTGCCCTTTGCCATTTCCATGGGCACCACAGCCTCTAATTTGCAGCATTTCTTATGAACACGAGAGCATCTCAGGACCAAGATCTTGGCCAGCCCATGCAGATTTATTTTTCCTTTACCTCTGTATGAAACTGCCGCTTCTTAAGATCTTCCTCTTGGAAACGAAAGCCACAGAGCAAGTGCCAGACCCCTTCCCGGTCTGGACTTCCACACCCAGGGCATGCATCTCTTCTGCTTTCTTTCCCTTCAGGGTGTCAACCTCTCCGGAGGGCAAAAGCAAAGGGTCAGCCTCGCCCGTGCTGTCTATTCGGATGCTGACGTTTACTTGCTGGATGATCCCTTGTCTGCTGTTGATGCTCACGTTGGGAAACACATTTTTGAGAAAGTTATCGGACCGAAGGGGATCCTAAAAAACAAAGTATGTGGGCGGGTCGGCATTGTGTATTGGCCTGATTCTGCTTCTCCCATAAGGACTCCATGTTGGGTGGGTGGGAGGGACGAGGCTGTCTTAACTTTTTAAAAAGGAATTTCCAGAGCCTGGGGGCCTCCACTTGGAAGGCCCTGTCTCCTGTGTTCCCAACAGGTGTACTTGTAAGATGGGTGGAAAGAACAGAGAGAATAGCCCTCCTACCCAGCCATCCTTCATTGTTACAACATGCCTGTGAGGTAGGATAGGTTGGGAGATTTAGAACTGGCAGAGGTGAGCTGAGATCTGAACCTAGCTCTTCCCAATCCTTGTTAGGGATTCTGACCGCTGTATTGTATTGATTAGCAATACCATTGGAATCTAGAACTCAATAGACTTTTTAAAAAAGACCTTAATTCTGCAGCTGGAATATGTATCCAAGTGAGCAAGCTAAGCATTAGAAACAGTTCCTCTTAGTGCTGCATTCCCAACTAACGTGCAAGTTTCCCTAATTCCCCAAATTCTGTGTTCTTCTCTCCCACCTCCCCACACAATTGTTTCCCCCTCTAGACCAGGGTCCTAGTGACCCACGGAGTCAGTTACTTACCTATGATGGATAGAATTATTGTGATGACGGAAGGCAAAATCTCAGAGATGGGGTCGTACCAGGAGCTGCTGAAGCAAGACGGAGCTTTTGCAGAGTTCCTGCGGACATACGCCAGAACAGAGCAGAACATGGAGAGCGAAGGTGAGGGTCATGGAGCTCAAAATGAAAAGGCTGGAAATATAAAGCAGGAAATAGGAAAGCTGTCTGTCTGTCTTTTGAGGGCTGAGGAACATTTCCTAACATGCCTTACTTCTTAGGTAGTACCTTGTCTGCTTTAGGATGAAATTAGGGTGAAGAAGTTAGTATATAATAAAGTACAGTATATAATACAGCTGTAAATAAACCATATGAAATGAAATTATATTTATATTAGTGTTTTTAGTTTTCATTTTGTAAGGGCTTACATTTTTCTTGAATGTCCTACATTCTGTGATGCTTTGTCCTCCTTTGCGGTTCTGGCATCTGGTCACCCTGCTCTTGCATGTTATCTCCCCTTTTCTGTCAAGGCATATCATTCCCTGCCTGAGCTTCATGTTGGTCTGAAGGAATCTCTTCACTTAGGTTAGATTCAGGGTAGTTTCAAAAGCTTTAAGCTTATGACCCATTGTTTGTCATGAAAGCTTTCCATTATATTTCCTAATAAAACCACCAAGATTTATTGATTTAATTTTTCTCCGTGATATGCCTTTGCAATTTTCATTCACTTCAGTGGGTTTCGTGGAGCAGGAGGAACTTCCTAGTGAGTGGTGCACCTTGATAGCCTTTCTCAATAACCAAAAGGAACCATTTTTGAATACTAACTCCATTTCCTAATCTCTTTTTCTATCTCTCTTTTTCTGCCTCTGCCCCGGTTCCCGATCCTTTCTTGCTGTTATGCCCCCAAGCCTCGGGGAAAGGAGAAGAAGGTTTGTCCCTTTCTGGTCCAAAGCACCTTTCTATTCAATTGGAGTTTTGCCTTTTTATTTTTATTTAACTTTTTCATTCTGTGAATGTCTCCTTCCATCAAAAATACACAGGTACCAGGTGAGACAAGGAGGAAGGTTTGTGGTATTGGAAGGCTTTTCTATGCATGTCGTTAGATATCAAGTCAAAACATGTTTATGTCGTCAGGCTGTTTTTAAAGGTTGTGTATGGTCTTTTAATGAAATTTAATTAATCTGTCTTTAAAAGAAAAAGAAAAGCCTTTGTAGGAAAGTGCAGATAGTTCATAGACTCATAGACTCCTAGCCAATGAGTCCAGTCCCCTGCTCAATTCAGGATCTTCAGCCCCTCCATCTTTGGACCAGGTAGCCTTTAGCTCTCCCAGGACAGGGCCGTGAGATCTATGGCCCTCCAGTTTTGGCCTCCCAACCTTTCCCAGCAAGGCTGTTGGTAAGCAACTGGAGGAACTGTAGTTCAAAACCTCTCTGGCATGTCCCCTCCCCTGAAACGGGAGGATGTGACTTCAAAGGGAGGACTGGCCCCTGAAAAACAGGACACCTGGCAGGCTCCTCAGCTGGTCAAGAGGACCCCACAATGGCAGGGAAGGAGGTGGGACGGATATTTGGGATTACTATTTGGGATAGCTGTTTTCCATGCTTATGCACATTTGGTGTGTTTATCCTTTTATGCAGATACAAACAGCCCAGTCACGAAGGAAGAGAAGCACTTTGAAAATGGAATTCTTGCAAATGACACGTCAGGGAGACCAATGTTAAGGTAGGCTGCGGGAGGGGAGAGCTTCTTTTTTCTCTTTTCCTGTGCAGCTGAGACACAGAGGTCACTGGTACTGGAGGTGATTTTAGCCATCCTGACTAACAGCCAGAGATATCCCCATCCTCTTCCATAAATTTATCTAATCCCCTTTCTAAAGCCGATGGCAGCCATTAGTACTTCTTGTAGCAGGCAGTTCCATATGCTAACTGTGGGAAGAAGCCCTTCCTTCATATGTCCCAGTATTCATTTGTATTTAATGGGTGACTGTGCTGAGGACCAGGAACTGAAACATTCTCTTCTCCATGTTCTCCACACCGTACTTCAGTTTCTACACTTCTGTCATGTCTCCCCTTATACTTGCCTTTTCCCTCTACACTAAAAAGCCCCCAAACAAGCCTCTCATGCTTTCTTCCTTCCCTCTTGTTAATCCCTCTTTAATCTTGCCAATGCTGCCAAAGTCTCCGCAAAGCAGGTGAGGAAAGAATGGGGGTTTGTTCCCGCCTTGCGGAGTCAAGTCTGTTCTTTCTAGCCCCACGTCGATGGCGGTCCTTTGTGCGTAAGCAGCGGAGCACTCTGTGCCTCACGTAGTCTGGACATAAATTGTACTCTGGAAAAGTCCTTTTATAGCATCTCTGCTGTCCTCAGTCAGCATCCTATTAGCGACATACGCAAACGTAAATCCAACGTACACCTGCATATCTCTTTTTGGGTTATTGTAGGGGTTGGTATTCTCTTCCACCCTCCGCAATGAACAAAGACTCACATAAATCATAATTTTGCTGCGATAAAACCTCTCCATGACCATTCAGTGGCTAAAGGAGACCAGAAGGGACCAGAGAAGTACAGTCTGCCCTCCACATTTGCAGCTTTGACTGTTGTGGATTTGATTATTCATGGATTTGATTAATATGTTCTCTCTAGGAATCCTAGAGTCCTCCAGTACAACTCTATGGTCAACATCTGTCACAGGTTGCACTGGAGGATCTTTAGAGAATACTTCTCTAGGCATCTGTAGGTCCTCCAGCACAGTTCTGTGGTCAACCTCTGGCAGATGTTGACCATAACATTGCACTGGAGGACCTAGAGGTTACTAGAGATGTGTTCTCTCAGGTAAAAAAATTAGTGGGTTTTCCCCCCATTTTCATGGGAGTCCTGTGCCCCTAACCTCATTCATAGGGTCACCATAATTCAAAGGCACAGCAAAACTTTACACTATTCTGAGCAATACAGGGTCTCTGCCCTTGTCTCCCCTGTCGCAAGCTTTCACTTGACAGCCCAAGTTTTATTTGAGGACTGGATTTTTGGGGGGTGAGGGGAATGCTTACTTGCTCTGAATGACATGATCCTGTTGTGCTTTTAGTAACTCCTGCCCCACCACAGTTCCTTTTTTATGGGCTGCGTGGAGATGGCTGGGTTTCTGTGACCTTGGTTAACATGTGAGGAACTCAAGGCCAAGAGTTCCTGCATGGCAGAATGGGGTTGGACTGGATGGCCCTTGTGTGGTCTCTTCCAACTCTATGATTCTGTGAAAAGAAAGACTTCTATTTCATGCAGAATATTATAGAACTGTGTTGGGCAACTACAGAAATTTCCAGGGGCCTCTTTTCTGCCCCTGGGGTCATGCAGGCGGTCAAAAAATGGGGGGGAAATAAATAAATAAATAAATAAATAAATAAATGTGGAAGTGGACAGAAGCTGTGGCAGCTGGTGGTTCTAGTGGCAGGTCTTTTAATCCAAACTTCAAAAGAGCTAACCAGGCTGCCGAATCCTCTCCCCAAAATCGGGGATACCACTTTGTGTGGGTCCATTGAAATTTAGACTGAACAGATTCAGTGCTTCCTGTGACATCAGAACCATCACCGACCGGCCAGAAGAACCTTTCTGGTTTTGGCAGCTTTAGGGAAAGTTAAAACATTGCCGGCCACTAAAGCCATTATGCTGCCGAGGGGAAAGAGGAGGACCAGGCACTCTTGAATCAGGACTTAGCGGTGGAAAGAAAAAGGGGTGTCTTGGAGGAAATGGGACAAGATTGGGGCTGCCATCTGAATCTGTGAATAGAAGAATCAGTATGCCTTGTGATGGTGTTTTGTTAATGAAATTGTGTATTTTATTTGTGTTTTAAAAACAAAGGCAGCTCAGCAACTCTTCCACATACAGTGGTGAAACAGGGAAGACCTTGCAGCAGAACAGCACAGCCGAACTTCACAAGACTCCAGACGAAAAAAGCACATGGAAGTTAACAGAAGCGGATACAGCAAAAACTGGGAAGGTAAAGGATGAACTGGGTCTTTTCCTAGACACCGAGAATGGGGGGGGGGGGTGTCTTTTAGTCTCTAGGAACACAGGAAGTTACTTTATACTGAATCTGACTATTGGGAAATAAGGGCTCGTATAATTCACTCTTGTGTATGTTCATTGACACACACTCTCCAGCATCCTTTTGTGACAGGAAATGCTTCCAGGTCTTTTTTGTGTCAGAGTTTAGGCTCCAGGATGTTACTTTTGCCTATTTTAGGCCTGACTTTAAGCTGTCCTTAGTCTACTGGTTCAGTGTAATAAGTACATGTCTTAAAAATAACATCCTTGGTCATTTTTTAAAAAGTCAGTCAAAGAACACATTTGTCCTTGAGGTTTTGTTTTGTTTTTAATCACTCAATTAACTGAAAAATCAGTTGGGGCCATGTGGCCCGCATCTCAAGAATGGCCACTTAGAAAATATGAAGAGAGTTGTCACTACCCCACAGAAATGTTTAACCACTCTGCTTTGCTTCTTTCAACAACTCGGTGAACAACTTCTTTCAACAACTCGCCTTGGTAACTCTTGGTGCTTGGAAAGGCTGGAATGCAGACAGCTGGCCCTGGACCAAGTTTCCACTCTTGAGCGCAGGGCCTTAATCCCCATTTGCTAAGGGCATGAGTGTGTTTGTCTTTCCCTGTTGGGAGGCCTATGAAGCAGGCGGCCACCGCAAACGCTGGAGCTGCGGCAGGAGTGGAGCCTCGCTTTCGCCTCAAGCTGTGCTCCGGTCGCTCTCCAAATGCATCTCCCTGCAGCCTGACCCTGCGCACAAAGGGCCCTTTCACACTCTACAGTCAAAGCACCATGATTCCCTTTAAATACCATGGCTGTGTCTCATAGAAGCTTATGATTTGTAGTTTGAGAAGGCACTAGAGCTCTCTGGCTGAGAATATTAACTCCTCCTCCTGAAACTGCAAATCCCAGGATTGCACAGATGCCCCATAGCAGAGAGGTTTCAGGAGGGCCATCATCAGAGCAGCAAGTTTGGTGACAAGAGACCAAGGTGAATCCCTGCACACTCAGAGTGTTTTGTCTCAGTACCTCCGCGTGAAAACTTAGCTGAATAGGCCATCTCTGAAAAGTGGCTGATCTCTCTTTCGTTGCAAGTTGGGTGTCTGCCTTTTGTGGGTTTTTGAGCTTTGGGTTACAGGAAAGGAGCTGCAACTAAGCATTAGGAAGAACCTCCTGATAGGAAGAGCTGTTTAACAGTGGCATAGACTCCCTCAAGAATGGTGGACTCTCTTTCTTTAGGGGTCGGAAAAGAGAGATTGGATGGGCATCTTTTAGGAGTGCTTCAGTTGTGTGCTCTTATATGGCAGGGGTTGGACTGGGTGGCCTTTGGGGTTCCTCTCATCTCTTAAGATTCTGTGATTTCCTGCATCAGGATCAGGAGACTGTTGGGAGAGGCCCATTCCAACCATGATTCTAGGACACAGCTCTCACTTCGGGATCTAGTGTTCTTCATTTCTGCTTCTCCTCAAATGCAACCCCCAGCGGTCTGTATCATAAAAGTCAAAGCAACAAAAACTGGATAGCACCTGATAGAATCCACAGGAAAATAGAGAGACTTCTCCAAGTGCTCAGTGGATGGCTATTTTATAAAAGCCCATTGCTTTTCAGTGTGTATATTTCAGTGGCCTTCAGGAGCTAGATAATATAATATAATATAAAAATAGATATGCATTCAAAATTAAAAGCACAACACATAATCATGTAATAAGGCATACGAAATATAGCATAATATGTATCATTCTAGTCTTTGTACATGGCTTAAAGCCTATACATACTGATAAGAAACCTAACTGCAAAAATTTTTTGAAGCAGAGGATCTCATTCCATTTGCTAGGCAGGAAAGAAACGATGTTAATGTGAATAAAAACCCCACAAAACCCTGAAACATTTGCCTCCAGTTGGCCACTCATTCTGCTGTTTGGCTTCCTTAGGTGAAGCCAACTGTCTACTGGGAGTACATGAAAGCCATTGGCCTCTCCCTCGCCTTCCTCAGCCTCTTCCTCTTCCTCTGCAACCATGTGGCTTCCTTGGCTTCGAACTACTGGCTCAGCCTTTGGACAGATGACCCCATTGTCAACGGGACACAGCAGCACACGGACCTTCGGCTGGGAGTCTATGGGGCGCTGGGCATGTCTCAAGGTTTGCAAACAGTCCCTCTCTCTTTCGTGCTTCCGGAGTTGTCTTGTCCCATTGTCCAGCTCACCTTAGTGACGCTCCATATGTATTTCTTTGCTCTCCTTCCTTCCTTTAGACTCATTCTTTTCATTATAGAGGTGCAGAAATTGATTTAGCATCAGTAGCGAAAGCAGCTGGGGTAGTGATTTAGTTTTCTTCCCTGGCATAACAGCCACAGATGTTCTCCTGCCCTTTGCTTTAGAATTTCAGCAGTTAAATATTTCTTAAATTCTGAAGGATGGAAACCTGTTGGGCAGAGAGTAGCAATGCTTTCAGGACTTCAGATATACAGTGGTACCTCGACATACGAGTGCCCTGATATACGAGTGTTTTGAGATATGAGCCGCCGAGCGAGCAATATTTTGCTTTGAGATGAGAGCAAGATTTGAGATACGAGGAATCGCACACTACACCGCACACTACATTTCAATTAATTTCAATGGGGAAAATTTAGATGCTTTGAGATACGAGCAATTTGACATACGAGCAAGGTTACGGAACGAATTAAACTCGTATGTCGAGGTACCACTGTATATGTATTCTGCAGTTCTGAGAACATGTTCATTCAGGTTTAGGATACTTCCTAAGAATCTCTGCTTGTGTGTTTGAAAAATGAGTTTCTAGTCCTTGTGGCTGAAAAGAGGTTTAGAAGTACATAGTGGACTCTGGGAAAAGATCTGGAACCAAGGAGTCTTTTCCTTGCTCAAGACTTGTAACTTGTGTTGCATGTAAGTCACTGAAAGGCTACCAGAGCCAGAACAAATGATGGGAAACCAGCAGATATATTTACATTTTAATTACATGTTTATCTACAAGGAACTGATGGCAGTGTGCATGGTGTTTCCCACACACGCGCACACACATATGCTTAGATTTTATCTTCACAACAACTCTAGGTTGTTAGGTAAGCAAAGGAAAAAGTGACTGGCCCCAGGTGACCCTAAGAGTTTCAATGGAGGAGCAACAGTCATAACCTGGACTTCTATGGTCCTAACCCCAGACTCTTGTCACTACACCACACTGACTGCTTTTGAGAATGCAGCCTTTATTCCACAGCCATCTTTTCATTTCCTCATTCTCAGTGAGGCTGAGGGAACAATCCACAACACATGGGTTTCTCCCTCATGCCAGCCAAGTCAGGCAGGATCCTTAAAATTCAAAGACATTATAGCCGTAGCTTCCAAGCCCTCTCTCCTCAGTTTTAATTTTCCTGCCTTGCCAACCAGTCGGACCAAAGAGTGGGCAACTGGTGTGGAAAACAGGGAAGGAAAGCCCATAGGGAAGAGGTGAAGAAGTATTGGTACCATCATGGCTAGCATGCAAAGAGGTGGAGAGGAGAAAACCTAACATCTTTCTGTCCCCGCATCCTCCCACCCAAGGGGCTCAGATTCCTTCTGTCTCCTCATCTTAGCATCCGCACCATGCAACTACCGTTCTGCATCGTACCCCTCACCCTCCCAAACTTTGCAAAATTAATGCCAAAGTGCATGATGTCTCATCGTGACTCATGGCAAATGCTCTCACCCCACCCAAGTCCTCTGTTTATGGCACCCATCCACGCCTCCAAAGCAGTTTCCCCAAAGTCTGCTTTTAAAAATTCATTACTGCTGCCCCACTTTTCCTATTTGGGTGGGGAGTGCTGTTTTTGGGATGCCCTTCCTGCGCTTGAGTGTGTTAGGTCAGCACCTGTCCAAAGAGTCCCTCCGTCCCCCCACCCCCATGTCTTGGCAGCAGTGACCATTGCATAAGGCCAGGCCAGGGATACTCGATCCCCTTTTGGCACCTGACCAGTTTTTCCAAGAGCATCCAATGACAGTTCTCTGTGGCCAAAAAAAAAAAATATGGGTTCAGGCCAGATCAGGGCCCCACAAACATACAGGCCTTGAAAGAAACTTGTAGCAGTACCTCATCCCAGCCTTTCTTACGTAAAGAAAGCAGGAAACTTTTTGCAAACAGATTTTGTGAGCTGGCTGGGGATTCTGGTGACCCATCAGGTGAAAGGGCTTAGCACAAACCCCTGCTCCTCCTCCCTCACCTGCCCAGACCTTAAATCCCATCCCTTCCCTACCCAAATCCTCAGAAAATCACCCCCTTTTCTTGTTGGGGATGATGTGGTTTGTAATCCAGCACATCTGGAGGAGGGTGCATTCTTGGGGAAGCCTGCATCAGATAGTAGGTGCTGTAGATTTGGGGAATTCCTTTATTTTGTCTTTGTTTTAGGACTGCAATTCCCAGAATGTCATGTGGGCTTATGGGACTCTGAATGTTGCATTTCAGGACAAAGTTATTCTCTCAAGGCCTACAAGTTGCCCCTCTTGTCACAGAGAACTGCACCCCCAAGGTCAAGGTTCAGGTGTTCTTTATGGTTAAATCTGCTCTCGGGTTCAGGTGGCAGGTCTTTGAATTCAGAGGGATGAGTGACCTCACGCAGGAGTGTTGCTGTCTTTCTCTTTCGAAAGGCATCGCCGTCTTCGGCTACTCCATGGCAGTGTCGATCGGAGGGATCTTTGCCTCCCGCCGCCTTCACGTCAACCTGCTCCACAACGTCCTCCAGTACCCAATGAGCTTTTTCGAGCGGACGCCCAGCGGTAACCTGGTCAACCGCTTCTCCAAAGAGATGGACACCATCGACTCCATGATCCCCCAGATAATCAAGATGTTCATGGGCTCCATGTTCAATGTTGTTGGTGCTTGCATCATCATCCTCTTGGCCACGCCGGTGGCTGCCGTGGTCATCCCTCCCTTGGGCCTTGTCTACTTCTTCGTACAGGTAAAAAGCTGGCAGTCTCTCTGACCACCTCAAGCTTTGTTTGACTCCATCTTCTTCCTTTAGAAAAGTTGCTTCTTATTGAAGTGACCAGTTGATGAATTCCACAACTGGTCCTTGTGGGCCAAACGTGGCCCTCAGGACTGTTTTGGTGGCCCCAGCCCACCCCCAAGAGGAGACATGGGAGAAAGGAGCAGGCCATTTCAGGCCCAGGAAAAGCCATTTTTTAAAAACGGAAGAGACGTCAAGTTCACTTCCTGTTGTTTAAAAAAAGATCTCTCCACAAATGTCTGAGTTTAAAGTTTATTGTCAAAAGACGGGTGGGGTGCGGGTTCAAATGTATCCACAATTTATGACAGGTTCCTGGACCATTCACAGAGCTGAAAGGCTGGTGCTTGCAGTCACTTTTCTTTCCCCTTTTCCTTCGGCCTCTTCCTTCTCTGACTCTCGGCTCTTGGGTTTTCCAGCGATTCTACGTGGCCACATCCCGCCAGCTGAAACGCCTCGAGTCAGTCAGCCGCTCCCCAGTTTACTCTCACTTCAACGAGACGCTTTTGGGCGTCAGCATCATCCGAGCCTTCGAAGAGCAGAAGCGGTTTATACAGCAGAGTGACCTGAAGGTGGACGAAAACCAGAAAGCTTATTACCCAAGCATTGTGGCCAACAGGTAGGTGACGGTGCCAAAGGATAACCCTGACCAAGAACTGGATTGTGCTTTCTGTCCTCCGCATCAGTCCTCATCCCATATGACCTCTCCCATGGATTTGGAAGATCTGCTGAATCTAATTTGTCCTAAATTGGAAAAGCTTTGCAGTGGCACGGGGGGGGGGGGTATGACTGTTCCCCCCACTTGCAGTCCCAAAATAGCTTGGGTCTTGTGTAATTGGCATTATGTAAATGGGTTATGAGGATTGATGAATTGATTGATGAATTGGCCTGTTTCTCCTTCTTAGAGTCACTCCACAAGCAAGTTCCATGCCGGCCCTGTCACTGTGTTTCTGTTACATTTTATTCCTGTCTTTCTTTCTCTTCCCTGCCCTCTGATTATCCACTTTGCAGATGGCTGGCGATCCGACTGGAGTACGTGGGAAACTGCATCGTCCTCTTTGCGGCCCTGTTTGCCGTGATCGCTCGTCACAGCCTCAGCCCCGGGCTTGTGGGACTCTCCGTCTCCTACTCACTCCAGGTAACTGACAGAAAGCTGTGCTTCATCAAGTTTTAGATGTGTAACAGTTTATAGAAGGGGTGCTCTTGGCTCCAGAGTCTCACCCAGGGGTAGAGAGGAAGAGGTGCCTGTGAAACAGAACCCCAAATCCCAAACCATCCAGACATGTCTTCTGTTGCTATTGAGCACTTTGTAGACTGGGGCTTTCTGTTTTTCCTTTGGCAGATCACCACATATTTGAACTGGTTGGTTCGAATGTCATCCGAGATGGAAACAAACATCGTAGCTGTGGAAAGAGTCAAGGAATATTCTGAGAAAGAGAAGGAGGTAAGTTTGAGGAGGTGAGCACAGTTGCTGTAAAAAGGACACTCCTCCTCCTGATGGTACCAATGAAGGCAGCAGAGCGGGAATCTTGCAGCTCCCTGGATGTTCTTGGACTGCAGCTCCCAGCAACCCTCTAGCCAGCATAGCCAGCAGGGAGAGAGAATATGGGAGTTGCAATTCAGCAGCATTTGGAGAGCACATGCAAACCCAGAGCACTTCCCTCCATACAAAAGCCTTTGTTTTCCCTTCTGTGTGGGTCTTTTTAAAGCTTAAGGACTGCGACTGCCCTCGAGTGGCCAAATGTGGTTACCACAAGTCTCTTTTCTCCATTCTTAGTGTCATGTTTTTTTGCCATGGGTCACCTCAAAAGACTTTTCAGGGGAGATTAGAGCTCACTGACAGATTCCTTCCTTGCTCAAACATGCAGCAGGCCTCAGCTTCAATCCCCAGTAGCTCCAGTTTAAAAGAGGCCCAATAGCAACTGGTGGGAAAGACCTTCCTGTTCCAGAGTGGACCACAGTAAATAGTAGTGGGATGGATGGACCCATCATCCGTCTTCCATTTTATCAAGGAGTGAGGTGCCCTCAGGCCCTTCAGTTGGCCTGCTCTCGAAAAACAGCCTTTTCCAGGATAGCGCATACCTGTGGTTTCGGATCTACTAGATAGGATGTTGGGCTAGTGTAGCATAGTGGTTTGAGTGTTGGACTATGGCTCTGGAGACCAGGATTCAATTCCCCACTCAGCCATGAAACCCACTAGATGATCTTGGGCAAGTCACACTCTCTCAGCCTCAGTGGAAAGCCATGCCAAACCTCCTCTGAACAAATCTTGCCAAGAAAACCTCATGATTGGTTCTGAAGGCACACACAGCAGGAGCAGCAGATGGGGTGTATTAAAAAGAAGTTTTATCCCTCAAACCACAGGGTTCAAATTATACTCAAATTTCCAGCTAAATGGGGCTAATTTGAGGAATTAAGCCTTATTTATACATCCTGAGACTCAGTCTTTCTTTTAAATCTGATTGGATATTTCTCATTCATCCAGGTTTAGATCTGCAAGATAACAATTGGACCTCTCTCTTTCTCTCCCGTTCTTCTTCTTCTTCTCCTCCTCCTTCTTCTTCCAGGCCGAATGGACGCTGAAGCAGACGGCTCCGCCAAGCAACTGGCCTCAGGAAGGCAAAGTGGAGTTCCGAGGCTACAGCCTTCGCTACAGAAACGACATGGATCTGGTTCTGAGGAACATCAGCATCACTATAAATGGAGGGGAAAAGGTGCGAGTTGGCCCCATTTTTGGTAATTTTGCAGTCTCTCATCCCAAACACATGAAGATGTTTCTGAGGCTGAGAAGGCAGAAAACAGGGGCGGTGCTGGGAGAAGCAAGGAGAGATAGGGTTTGCTATCTTCAGAAACCTGAGACCAGCATGGTTTGAGTTTTTCTTTAATTATCTTCTTCACATAGGTGGGCATTGTTGGGAGGACAGGAGCAGGGAAGTCGTCCCTCACCCTCGGCTTATTTCGGATCAATGAGGCAGCCGGAGGGGAGATCCTCATTGATGGGATCAACATTGCTAAAATTGGGCTCCATGACCTTCGTTTCAAGGTTACGATTATCCCCCAGGTAACTCCTTTGAACAAATCTTGCCAAAAAAAAAAACCATGATAGGGTTACCTTAGGGTCCCCAGAAGTCAGAAATGACATGAAGGCACACAATACACACCCACAAGAGACTGAACAGCAGCAGGCTATTCTCACATGCATCTGAAGAAGTAGACTTAAGTCTAGGAAAGCTCATGCTACCAACTTGTATCTTTCAATTAATCTCAAAGGTGCTACAAGATCCTTTTGCATACTGATTTTCCAGACGAACATGGCTATATCTTCGAAGACTATTCTCACCTCAGCTTTTGTCTTAACATGTAGACTTTGGAAACATACATGGGTTTTGAAAAGCATCCAGTAGTACACTGGGACCAAGATCCTATTTAGCATTTAGCCTATAAATATCCACTCACACGGTTGGTGTCTCTTGTTTTGTGCAAGTGCTTATGGGTAGAGATGTCGACCATTCAGTGTGTCATGGACCATACTTGACATCTGCTTAGAGACAAGCGCAGCTGTTTGCAGGACCTTCAGCAAGCAATAGAGCCATTCACACCAGTGTGGCTGTGATACCGCCTTTCCATAGGGACAGGAAAGGTGCAGCTCCTTGGCACTGTGAGAGACACATCAGTGTCTTGACACAAGAAGATCCTGGCTGCGATGCTTTTTGGATCCTTCCATAGCCTTGCGGTCCACTAATCCCATGCATGTCCCCCACAATCAAGTCAAGCCGAGGGCGTCACCTCAGGCTCCGTGTCCTGCTTGCAGGACTGTTTTAGTGATGGCAAAACAAGATGGAAGATGTTTTTAAGATTTACCTGTGCATATCTCTGTGTGTATGTGTGACTTAAGGCCACTTTGACATGACAAAAATTCTTGTGCAGAAGTAGTTCTGTGTAAGAGAGCTAGATGAGGGGATAGAAGAAGAAAAATTAAACTTGTCTGTGTACACCTTCTTTCATGGTGAGGTCTCATGTGCGCACGCCCAGAAACTGCCAAGCACACATCCCCACAGTGGAGATTTTTTGGAATCCACAGTGCTGCTCCCTGTTTGACTGGACTATGCTTCCTAAACAGGACCCTGTCTTGTTCTCTGGCTCCCTGCGGATGAACTTGGACCCTTTCGACCAGTACTCCGATGAAGACGTCTGGAAATCTTTGGAACTGGCTCACTTGAAAAACTTTGTTTCCACGCTTCCGGAAAAACTCAATCACGAGTGCTCAGAAGGTGGAGAGAACCTCAGGTATGGGGCAACTTTTGTGCCTTCTTTAAAAACAAAACAAAACACTGCTATCATTATCTTCACTCAGATTCTGCCCAAGTGCTTTGGAAGTTTATTCTTATTATTCAGTATGTGTTTGTGTGTAGACATAGAGATCAGTAGATAGGTAGGTCGATATATGTACATATGTATGTGTGTGGATGTATTCTTTGTCTCTCTGCTTTAAAAGCAGCAAGGAAACATCCAGCTTCAGACTGCCAACTGCTCCACTGACTGTGGATTTTGGTGCTAAAAACCCTGAAATTCATCCAGTTATAAAACCCTGATTTCTGCCTCTGTGATAAATTCTTCCAATATATTCTCTGCAAAAGAGCCAGTCTGCTGTGTTGGTTTGAGTGCTGGACTACAGCTCTGGAGACCAAAGTTTGGATCCCTATGTGGCCATGGAAACCCACTGGGTGGCCATGGGCAAGTCACACTCTCTCAGCCTCAGAGGATAGCAAAGGCAAAACCCCACATGATAGATTTGCCTTAGGGTTGCCATAAGTCAGAAATGACTTGAAGGAACACAAGAACAAAACTTCTCTGCCAATACCTCCAGATTTATTTATTTATTTTACTCTGTCAAAATAAAAGCTGCCTTTTATAAATGCAATACTAACTTAACATGACATTTGATTCTTCCAGCCTACCCCAAAAATAATCTCAGTGTCCTGTTCTCTCTTCTTTTGCCCTCCAGCGTAGGGCAGCGTCAGCTCGTGTGCCTGGCTCGTGCTTTGCTCCGGAAATCCAAAATCCTGGTCTTGGATGAAGCCACGGCCGCCGTGGACCTCGAAACAGACAACCTCATCCAGTCCACCATCCGGACGCAGTTTGACGGCTGCACCGTCCTGACGATAGCACATCGCCTAAACACCATCATGGACTATACACGGTATTATCATCATTATCACCATCATCCCACTTTTTTGCCACCTGGGACTCGTGGTGGCTTGCGAGAATTAAAACAGATAAGCTAAAGTTGACTTTTTCCAAAAATTAAAAATAACAGTCAGTATTCTACACCAGGTACTTGGTTACTTACCTGATTCTACTCAAATAAACAATCTCTCTCGGCCCAATCCCCCCCAAACCTTCAGCCAGGCTCCAGTTGCCAACAGAATGGACCTCCTTCTCCCCTTTCAGATGATGCCCAGTAAAGTAGGCCAGGGAGACAAGTTTTGATCATGGCAGTAGGGTCACAATTGTGACTAGTGGCCATGAAAACAGCAGTTACCTAGATTTACTCATCCACAACTGGTCAGTATCCACAATCACTATTTAGTCACGATTGTGACCCTATTGCCACAGCTGTAACTTCCCACACACACACCCATCCTCCTTTACCAGAGGAAAAGGAGATCCATTCTTCCAGCGGTTGGAAGATGGAGGAATGACGTTTCCATCAGGTTTTGGGGGCTGGGGTCAGAACAAGAGAGGTTACTTAGTTAAGTACACTTATCTCAGCAGGTGATGTGGAATACTGGTCACTATTAAACTATCAGTAATCTTGGACAAATCACATACTCTTATCTTCAGAGGAAGGCAATGGCAAACCTCCTCTGAACCGATCTTGCAAAGAAGTTCACCTTAGGCTCGCCATAAGTCGAGAACAAGTTGAAGGCACACAGCAACAGAACTACAAATACAGCCTACTGTGCTGAAATCTGAACAGAATTTTGAATTTAACAATACCCTGACTGCACTTTCCCCCTTCTCTTTCTTTAGGGTGATAGTTCTTGATAAAGGTGAAATTGTGGAGTGTGGCGCTCCAGCCGATCTCATCCAGAAGAAAGGCGTTTTCTTCGGCATGGCCAAAGACTCTGGCTTGGTTTGACGTGGGGCTTGGCGCGGACTCTCGCTGTGGGGCAAAGCGCAGAAACAGGACTGGCGAACCACCCAGGACAGGATAGTATCCTCTCCCAGAACTCCCTTGCCGTGATAATTCAAGCCAAATGATTCCACTTACGAAGTCGATTTGGCACCTTGACAAAGAAACCACATCTTCCTTCCCTCCCTCTCTCCTCCCATCCTTCTCCTTCCCATCCATTTAAGGATTGTTTTGCAAGCATAAGGTAGCAATGGGTAGCTGGTGTGTTATTGTTCCCCCCCCCTCCCAGCCAAAGTCTAAACATTTTAGATTTTATCTAGGGCTCCAAAGTCGTGCAAGCAGCAAAACCAAACTATATTTCACATCTATTGAGAGGTAAAAAGGTTTGGTAGGCCTGATATCCCATTGAAAATCCAGGACTTTCAATGGGAGAGGCCTCAGGGTGACGGCCAGAGAGGAGCAATGCTGTCCAAAGCTTTTCATCCCAGGAACGGCCATTGTGCAGCTCTGCTCCCAAGATACAAACTGTTGTCTTTAGCCAAAAAGAGTGGCAACTGAGCCCCTTTGCCTGGGCGATGGAGGAAGGAGCAAAGAGGTGCCTTTTCCTGGCCACGGAACGGTGGTTGGGATGGTTTGTTTCCATCAGGTTGCTAAAATGACCTTTAAGAAGCTTTAGCTGATAGCATGGGTGAAAAGGTAAAAGGCCAAAGACGCCAACACCCAGTCCTTGGCAAAGCTCTTTCATTGTTCCAAAAAGCAAAATGGTTTCTACTTTGGCCTAATTGTTTTCTACCTCCCGAGGTCTTTTTTCGTTCCCTCTCTTCCGTTTTTCTGTTTTCCATTCTTTCACTTGGGAGAGAATTGTAACACACGCCGCCTTGCGTTGCTCCATGTTCTCTTTTTGCCAAAGGAAAAAAATATCAATGGATGGAAAATGCTCGCCCAGGAGGCTGGAATTGTGGACTTGGAATTCTGTTGCTGACCTTTTTAAAAAGAAAGAAAGAAAACAAAATCTAGGACATGTGTCTTTTCTTTAGAATAAAGTTATTTATTTTATTTTATTTTGTTGTAAATACAATTCTCTAAAGTTTAAATCGACCAAATTTTACTTTGGTATTTTTGTAAATGACTCATGGAGCGAGCTTTCAATAAAAACCTTTTTTTGTTTGGATAAACCATCCTCCTTCCAGTTACTCCTAAGCTTTGCAGTTATGGGTTTGTTTGGATGTACACAATCTCCCTATAAGCCTTGATTTTGCTATTTTATATGAGGGACGCCATCTTACTATGCCATTGTATTTAATGGGACTTGAGCATCCACGGATTTTAGCATCCTGGAACCAAACCCAAGGGCCGACCGTACTGCAGCTCTCAGCATTCCCCACCATTAGTTAGTTGTGCTGCTGGCCAAGGGCTTGCTGGGAGTTGCAATCCTGCAACATCTGGAGGGCCAAAGCGTTCCCACCTCCAAGGGCTGGTCAGTCTTGCAAGGGTGCTCCATTCCCCTTCTGCCTTTTTAATCTGGTGAAATGGGACTTGTGACCAACTCCAGCCAGCAAAGCGTTAGTAGCAGCATTGTGTGAGGAATTGCTGCATTGATTTCCAAAGGGAGGAAAGGGGAATAGGGAGCAAGTGCCAAGATCCTGCTTCGTCATTCGGTGTCAGGGAGGAGGAAATCAGGTGCCAGAAAGGTGTTGGCATTTAGCAAGGCTCCCTTCCTCTCCTCCAAGGCAAGGCCCATGTGGTTCCTTGCCAAGCCTGTTTTTCCACAGGACACCTGAGACTCGGCCAAAGGTTGAAGGCGCTGCCGCAGGTGAGATGCCAGGTGAGTCAGCCCTCCCTTGGGACAAGGCACACCTCTCCTGGGCTGCTACCTCTTCGTCCTGCCATAAGGCGCTTCATTCAGGGGAAAGCCGGAGAGCGGGAACAACAACCAGGAGCCCTCCTGGGATCCCTAGGGGAAAAGCTGAGCCCCAAAGGGGAAAGGGCCTGGGTCCAGACCCACTCAGGTGGAGGAGCCTGGCTCTCCTGGGTGCGTCCTGCAGGGCAGAAAGGGGTTGGATTGGATGACCCTTGGGGTCCCTTCCAGCTCTATGGTTCTAGGAGTCTCTGTATCCCTGCATGGCAAAATGGGACTGAACTGGATGGCCCTTAGGTTCTAGGGCTCTATGTATTCCGGCAGGGCAGAATGGGGTAGCCCCTTGGGAGTGCTTTGATGCATGGCAAAAGTGGGTTGGATTGGATGAGCTTTTTGGGGGGCAGAGTCCCCTTCCCTTCCAACTCTAGGATCCTATGTATTCCTGCATGGCTGAAACGGGTAGGACTGGATGGCCCTTGGGGGTCCCTTCCAGCTCTAGGATTCTATGTATTCCTGCATGGCTGAAATGGGTTGGACTGGATGGCCCTTGGTGACTCTGGGATTCTAAATCTAGTTTCCATCTTGGTGGCTCTCCTCTGAACACCTTCTTGGTCCCAAACCATGGCCTCCCAGATATCAAATTCCAATTCCCATCAGCCCAGCCAGTGCTGTGAATGATAGCAGCAGTAGTGGGTTTTGTTGGTGTTCAGGTTTGGAAGCATTAAAAGGCAGCAATTGTGTTTTGCCTCTCAAGGGAGCGTCTCACAACAGAAGGAAGCGAACAGAGAGGGAGGAAAGATCACACAAAAGAGGAGGAAGAAGCCATTACAAGTTGGACAACAGAAGAGGAAAAATCGGCTTGAAAATCCACGCCTGAGCGCAAGCCTCGAAACCACGGAGCCACGCGTCCAATTCAGAAACGGAAAACGTGTCTTAGCAATGATGACGGTGTCTTACAAGGTGCACAGTTTTATTTATTTAAAGGGCCAAAACCAAACATTGTTGTCATCCAAAGGCACATTGCTAAACATCTTTGGGCTTGTTGCATACTCTCTATCTACACAAAGGAAGGCAATCCAGGAGCTGAAAGCTTCACTTTGCTGGGCGCTTGCTCCCTTTTCTCCCGAAATCTCATTCAGAAGCATCCATGGCTGGAGTGCAAGCATCCCTCCCTCCCCAAAAACCAGACAGAAAACAATGCACCGCTTTGGAGGCAGCCTCTTTTCCTCCCTGGCCCTTGGAGCATCCCTCTAGGATTTGGTCCAAGCACCTCAGCAGGGGTAAAAATCTGGCGTTCGAGAGGATCCTTTGCCACGGATTCATTTGGCACCAGCTACAAAATAGACATATTTCTCTCCCCCCCCCCCCCCGCCCCCAAAAAAGTGTGAACAAGAACCAGATTCCAACCCTCAACGATCAGGAGATCAATGATCAGGATTGCCGATTCAACACCATTTTGCATGAAAGGGGATTGCAGCCCTGGGTTGCATCCACACTGCAGAAATAATCCACTTTAATTGTCATGGCTCAATGCTATGGAATTATGGGAATTGTGGTATTGTGAGCATCAGAGAGCTATAATGCCACAATGAACTACACAATGAACTATACATCCCAGAGGTATTCCACCGCTGCAAGGCAAAAACCAATGTATTCCCAATAAATCCAACTGGTAATGAAAGGATAGCAAAAATCCCAAAAGGTCTTTATGGAAGTTATCAGCTAGATCTACCTTCTCATGGATTTATTATTTTTCTTCTCTTGGCTCACAGCAAAATAAAAATCACTTTGTTCAGAAGAAACGCCTCCGTGATACACAGCAGAAAGCAATTTCCATGCATTTCCCTTCTCCCCAATATCCCTCCCCAAAATATCCATAATTTCTCCAGTGATCCTCTATGCTAGATTCTGCCTGAAGGCAAGGACAGCAGAATTATTACTTTCTTCTTTTCAAACCCTCATCTGCTGATTTATTCACGATTATTACAGAAGCTCTAAGGTGCAGAATAGAATTTTTTTTGGGGGGGATCAGGAATTTTAGCAAGGGGAGAATATAGGGAAAGAGAATAGGGAAACCAAGACTCTCTCCTGGCTGTAAAAATGGCCTTAACTGGTATGGAAGGGCTTGCATTGCAAAACCTCCAGTGCTTTGGAAAGAAAGAAAATGGAGACCGAGATGCATTTGACTTTGGCATTGCAAAGCCTCCAAAAGTTTGCAAAGAAAGAAAATGGCCATCCTTTTCTTGCTCTGCCATGCAAGGCATCCAACTTGGACGGACGGACTTTCATTAAAACTGAGATTAAGAAGAGACCCAGAAGTAATTACAGATTTTCCCAAAAGTCTAGTCTTCTTGAACATAGAGAGACACCTTCCAAAAAGGCGTTGAAAAAAGAAAGGCACAGCTTGAATAGATTTCCAAGGAGTCCAAAGAGAGGGTCCGGCCGGCGACTCAAAAGCGCGCCTCCGGACCGGGCTCAGAGGCGCTTGTAGGAGCCGAGGAGCGCGTTGCAGCTGGGGCAGTAGTGGTCAACGTCGAGGAGGGCGTCCACGCAGAAGGGGATCAGGCAGCAGCCGGCCCAACACCTGCAAAAGGAAAGCAAGACAGCTGCATTTGGGACACAGGACTTTGCAGGCACCGGACGTCGCAGGTGGCTCCATCCCTGCGTCTCCAGATCAAACCAGATGCGCTGGAGACCCCAAGGAGAACGCCAGGTGGAGGAATGATGGGCCAGAGACTACTTTTGGAGGCGCATGCATTCCCCCATTGCCCACTGCAACACTGAAATTACTTGTTAAGGCTTATGCTTTTCCCCATTGATCACTGCAACACTGAAACCAAAGAGAGGAATCAGGCAACCCTCCGTGGGACAGGTCCATGGACCCTGGAATAAGGAGCAGAAGGACTCCAAGCCCCGCTAAGGATGGCTTGTAGGAGGATGGCACAACTGGACCACCAAGAAACCCTCTGTAGCTGAGCTTCTACCAGAATGATCAATCAGAAAGGTATTAACTTATAACCCAACTCTTGTTATGGGGTCTGCCTCCCATTCGGAAAGGTTGGACTGCCTCTCCTAAGGCCATGGCTCTCAGCCGCTGACCCTCCCAGTGTCTGGGTCCAAACGTCCTCCAAACGTCCTGACTGGAATGGCCCTTGGTTGGGGATCTGGGAGAAGAGCCCAAAACATCTGGAGGCCTGCAGACAGGGAACTATTCCCCTAAGCCTGAGTTCTGGGCATGAGAGCTTTGTTTGTTTTGATGTTTTGAAATGCTGTACGCCGCCCCGATTGCCTAGCAGAGGGGCGGGATATAAATAAAAATTATTATTATTATTATTATTATTATTATTATTATTAAGACTGCAATATGCCCACTTCTGGCCTTGGCATTGCCAAGAAAAGCAGCCTCCATCTCTTCTCTGGTATGGTATGGCCCATGGAGGGAAGGAGAGCTTTCCCATCCCTTGCTGTGTCCCTAAAAAGAGTGGAGTGCAAAGGTTTACCCCAAAAGGAAGAGTCCCCCGCAGGAGAGCCATGCCAAGGCGCCCGCGTTGTGCGAAAGGTGCGTCACGATGACTCTGCGGCAGGACGGGCAGCACATCTGGACAGGACGGTCGTGGAAGACCAGCGGGTTCTGGACATAAACGGTCTGGACGGAAACTGCGGAAGGAAAGAGAAGAGAGGAGGAAAAGGGCGCAAGGAAAGGCAGCATCCCAAAATCCAGACCCAGGCAAAGAAAGACACACATCGACTCTGGTGGTCCATCAGGAAGGATGTTCTGCAAGGTGGGCACCGCTGACGCACTCCGAGAGACTGTTTGCGCAGTCCTAGACCTCTCCGGACTCCGTGGGCCACCATTTTATTAGCCAAAAGAAAAGTGGAGGTGAATTCCCTCTTTGGAGCAGTGTCACACTTTTAAAAACCAGCGACAACAACAGCATGGTTTTTAAAAAATTAGAAATGGTGCCTTGCATCCCATTAAGCCGTTACGGATTTGCAAGCTAGACTCGCACATTCATAACGTTTGGGATTCACATTTACGGTTCATAGCACTATTGCCATGATAGTAAATGCCCCCCGCTTAAAGAAAAACAAACTTATAGTAAAAGCCAGCAGCTGCATTATTATTTGAAATTATTATCCAAAATGCTTGGGACCAGAAGTGTTTTGGATTTTGGATTTCCTTCTGGGATTTTTGAACATTTGCATGTGCATCACCTCTTGGAGAAGGCAGCCAAGTCTAGCCATGAACTTCATTTTTACGTTTCATCATATACACCTTTGTACACACAAGGAAATTTAATACATAATACTTTTTAATAGTTTTGTGCACGAAGCCAAAGTATGTGTACTCTGAACCGTCAGGCAGCAAAGGTGTCATAATCTCAGGTGGGCACTTTTGGAATGTTTCAGCTGGCTAGGGGATTCTGGGAGCTGTTGTCCACAAAGTCCCCCCTTTGCAACTCCGGACATGAAATGCACCTATAGTAAGTTATGTTTGGACTTACAAGGAGGCGCCACTGGCCCCGGTGGGACGGTGTAGGGCTGCGCCGGGTACGGAGGAGGTTGCCCGCCTTTCAGGGCTGGCGCGGCCCCAGGCCCCGGGACAGGATACTGGGCTGAGTTGTTGATGCCGGTCGTCTCTTCGTACGAAGGTGGCGGAGCGGACGGGAAACTTGGGGCCGACGAAGGAGCAGCCATTTTGTCTAGGAGAAAGGAAGAAAACGTGGTTACGTCAGGAGAGATGGACTAATGCAGCAATGGGGGCTTATCCCAAGCAGGAGGAGCAGAGCGACTAGAGGTCCTCCTTTTCCAGGACATATCCTACTTCCATCCAGGAGGAATCCCAAAATGCCCTCCATTTTGAGTATGACGAAGAAGCATGCATTTACATTTCTACGAGTGTTTTGAGCTTTTGTTTTGCAACGTACTCCATCGTTCTGGAATGTCCTACGTTTGCAGTGCTATGTCCTCCTCTGTGGTTAGGACATCTGGTCACCCTGACAAGGGAAACTGGCCAGTTACTCCAAGGCAACGCAAGGCCGTCTGCACCCCCAGGCGTCCGTCCTCATGGGGTGGATGATGGGTCCTAAGTTGGGTGCTGAACTTGCTTTCTGGTTGGACAAAGCCTTGGCTAAAATGTGCAACGGATTCACTGCTCCCTGATATGGGGCCCATGACCCACCACCAGACCCATGGCTTGGAAAAGTTACTTCTTCGGACCGCACACCCAGCAGAGCATCCCTAACTGGAGATGTCCAGCAGATGCACCTCCTACGTCTCTTGGGCCAAGATGCAACGCAAGGGTCGTGTCGCCAAGGCATTGGTGCACCAGGCCACTTGTGCGCTGGATCACACCCTTGTGCAACCATCACACAACTCCCTGGGCCTAAGCAGATGGGGAAGACGGACCAAACCCATGCTATCCATCCTCCCCTTGTTCTGACCCAGGTCAGTCCCTGGACAGGTGCAAGGATGGCAGGTGTTTGCATGCAGACCCGACTGCCGCTACTACCATGCCTACGCCACGGGACCTTCTCAAAAGACCCCCCCTTTTGTGCTTTTTGGGGTACGGTTTGTGGTTGCAGAGGACTTGGGGTATTTACAGGAGTTTCCCAGCCATTTGCTCAGCATCTGTTTGTTTCGGAAGCAGCCATTTATAGAGAGTTGCAGAAAGGGTCAGAAAAACTCAGGCCTTGGACAGTGGACAACTCCAAGGGGAAAAAAGCACAGGAAACAAACACAAACCTTTTTTTTGGCAACCAGCTAAAAATTTAAAAGCTGCTGGTCAACTGGGGGTTGGATTAGATGACCTCTTGGGAACCCCATGCAATTCTTTGTTTCCAAAAATGACACCAAACGATACTATCCAGCATGACTAAATCAGTCAACCCACCCAAATGTGTGTGTTTGCACAGACGAAAAGGGGAAATGAAAGGGGACTGGGTATGTTTTGGGTCACGTATGCAATAAAAAGGCTTGCAAATCTCCAAAAATAAAAAGGGTTGTTTTTTTTTTGTGATTGAACACTCCTTGCTAAGTTAATCAGTTGAATTAAATTTCTCCATGAATGCCAGGTTCCATGGTATAATCCACCAACAATTAATATTAATATTTAGGGAAAGGGAGGGGTCACCCTTCCATAAAAGAGCCATTTCCAACTGTAGATGCAATTAATTACATTTTGCAGTTGTAACGTTTTGTGATGCAGGCTCTGGAATTCTCATCCATAGTAAATATTTACTAGTAAACAATGATATTTACTAAAAATATTGGTAAATTACATTTACTAGCAAATAGTAGAGGGCTACAATGGTGTCACTCTCTGGTGCAACAGCCTTGAATCCAGGAAGGCTCATTTCTGTTGCATTTCTGGAAGTTCGATGGATATGAATCACCCCAAATTTTGCAAATGTGTAAATTCCAGGAAAAGCAAATTGTGTTGTTGTGGTGGTTGTGGTTGTTTTAAAAAGGGGAAATTCATCAATGACACAACAGACCGGCAGGAGCAACTGTTTCTGCAACCCTGAACCAAATGCAGATGTTTTACTTCAGACAAAAATGTCCAGCTCCAGAGGCCAGGATTCGAACCCACACTCGGCCATGGAAACCTATATTGGGCAAGTCACACTCTCTCAGCCCCAGAGGAAGGCAACCCTCAAAACAAATCTTGCCAAGAAACCTCTAGGACAGGGTTGTCATAGAAAGTTAGTGTACTGTTTTGAGTTTGGGATTGGGACTCCTGGAGACAAGAGTTCAAATCCTCGCTCAGTTATGGAAACCCATTGAGAGACCTTGCCCAAGTCACACTCTCTCAGCCTCAGAGGATGGCAAAGGCAAAAAACCCTCTGAACAAATCCTGCCGAGAAAAGCCACAAATCAGAAACGACTTGAAGGCACAACAACAACATTATTATTATTACTGCTGTTGTTGTTGTTGTCAGTAATAGTAAGTACAATTGTTCATTGGTATCCTGAGTTTCCCCCAAAACCATCACTCAAGGCAGACTTACTGGAAAATGGAAACAACTGGAAAAGTCTGTATGAAGAATGAAAAGAAATGGGAAAGTTCTTTAAAAGAAGTTTTGGGGTGGAAAAAAAAACATCCAAAAAGTTATTTTCAAACTGTCCACAGGATCCAAACCGTTGCCTCAGAGTCCAGCCCCAGGGAAGGAAAATGAATAAAAGCCATTGCTTAAAGAAGGTTTAAGGAGGCGAGTTCCTGAGAGGGTCACTGACCTGGAGGGAGAGCCGCCCGCTGCCCAAAGCCTTCTCCAGCCTTTCTCTCTTGCAAAGCCAAATGGGGGGGCCTTGGGGGGCCTTGGGGGCCCTTTGTGACCTCAGCGGCCATAGAGAGAGAGAGAGGTCCTCAGCCCAGACCCTAGAGTAGACTGACCCTGGGCCAGGAGTGGAAAGGGGGACAAAACCTCGGAGGACAAAACCCACTTTGGGAGAACGAACTGAACGCAGCGCTTAGAACTCCAAGAGTTAGGCTCCCAAAAAGTAGATTTCCTCCCCCCCCCCAAAAAAAACACAAGCTTTCCTTTCTCCAAGCTCTTCACGAACCCAAGTCTCCAAAACCGAAGGCGTCCAAAGCCAACCAAAAACCCCAAAAGCCAATGGATGCAAAGTGCTCCATTATATGGCGGTGGATAAGCTTCCGTCATAAGACCATAAACTCCTCATATCGAAAATAAGAGTAAGACTCAAGAAGAAAACAAAACATGTGAGTATACCAAAATATGATCTAAATAATCTCTCAACAGAATTTACTGACAACATAAGAAACTGATTCGCACTACTAAGCATAATAGACCAAGAACCAGTCCAAGTGGGTTCAGGAAAGGAAGAGGCACTAGGGATCACATTGCAAACATACGATGGTGCCAGGGAATTACAAAAGGAAACCAGAATGTGCTTCATAGACTATAGCAAAGCCTTTGACTGCACAGACCATGAAAGACTATGGAAGGCCCTTAAAGACGTGATGGGAGTGCCAATACATCGGATAGTCCTGATGAGGAGGAATCTGAACTCAGGACAAGAGGCTACTCTCAGGACAGAAGATAGAGAAAGAGAATGGTTCCCAATTGGCAAAGGAGTCAGACAAGGCTGCATCCTTTCACCTGATCTGTTCAACTTGTATGCAAAAGTATTATTATATATTATGTAGTATATTGTCCAAAAAGGAGGCTTGGACACGGAAGGAAGGAATATCAACCATCTGAGATATGCAGATGACACCATAATACTAGCAGAAAACATCGTAGGCTTGAAAAACCTCCTAAGGAAGATCCAAGAAGAAAGTGCAAAGGCAGGTTGAATGCTGAATATAAACATAAGCTTTGATTGGGAGTTCCTGCATGGCAGGGGGTTGGACTGGATGGCCCTTGTGGACTCTTCCAACTCTATGATTCTATGATTCTATGAAAACAAAAATAATGACTACGAAGGACAGTTCAAACTAGACAATGAAGAAATAGAAATAGTCAAAGAGTTCCCATCCCTGGGATCAAACATGGATAGAAATGGGAACTGCAGTCAGGAAATCAGAAGAAGAGTAAGAATGGGAAGGGTGGCTATGGAAGAACTAGAAAAGATCCTAAAATGCAAAGAATAATAATAATAATAATAATAATAATAATAATAATAATAATAATAATAATAGATTTATTTGTAACTCGCCCCTCTGCAAAGCAACCGGGGGGGGGGGGGGGCGGCGTACAGCAGATTAAAACAATACAAACAGTTAAAACCGTCAACCCAATTCCCTCCCCAGCCACCCCTTAAAAATAAATTAAACTGTTACTGTATTAAAATAGCAAGATACCAAAACCACAACATACAAAAAGACGGAGGCAACAGGTAGCAGCAGCGAAGGGAGGGACAGGTAAACAAACCTGGAA